>JAODAL010022028.1:0-65662 GCA_025379985.1 Phyllomedusa bahiana
TTGACACTTTGATACAATGTAAAGTAGTCAGTGAATGGCTCGTATAAACAGTGTAAATTTGATGTCCCGAAAAATAACTCGACACAAAACCCACAATTCTAAACCTTGGCAAAAAAAGTGGGACCCCCTGAGTAAAAAGGACAAATTGTCCCCAAATTTCCTTTTTCCCTCTTGGTGTCTTGAATCTGTAGTTTACAATGGGAAGAGGAGCATGTTTTAAATTAGGGGTTATCGCCCTCCTCCATAGGCACTGGAGTTTAACATGGCCCTCATGGCAAAGAACTGTAAGGATCTGAAAAAGCTATAAGAAGATTGGCAACACCCAAAAGCTGAACACGGGGGGCCCAAGCCATAAAGCGGTTTAACAATACAGGCTCCATAGAACAGGCCTCGCCATGGTAACCAAAGAAAGTGGTGAAAAAATGCTCAGTTTTCAATCCGGGATCTCTTTACTCCGCACGGCCTTGTTACCAGGCCGCACGAGTCATCAGAGCTGCACACTCAGTGCACGTTTGGTATAGGGAGAAGGGCAAGAGGGAGGGTTTCCCTCCTACCTTCTCCCTTTGTATGACAACTTGGGTTTGGCGCGGGTCATCATAGGGCTTTTGCAGGGGCGTGACGCACCGCTTTACTCACGCCCCTGCAAAGCCCTCCCGGGCCCCAAAAGATCCCGGGGGCTGCGGGGCATGAAGCGGCGTGTGTCATGCGCTTAAAGTAACCCTCCTGACCTGCCGGCGCGCACGGACCCTGAGGAGGTGAGTACCTTTTTTTTTTATTTTAATTAGCTGAGGGGGCATCACCTGGGTAGTGGGGGGCTATATGGGGCATCTACCTGACTATGGGGGGGTATATGAGGGACTACCGGTACTTTGGGGGCTTATGGGGCTTATTTGGGTACTGGGGGGGCTATAGGGGCATCTACCTGGGTACAGGGGGCTATTGGGGCATTTCCAGGCTACATAGGACTATATGGGGCATCTACCCGGGTAAAGGGACCAAAAGGGGCATTGGATCTGGCTACAGAGGACTAAAAGGGGATTCCCGGTACAGGGGGTTGTGGGCACTCTTGCTAAAGGGGGGCTATTGTGGGGCATCTCCCTTGCTAAAGGGGGGGGATTGGGGGCTCTCCCTTGCTACAGGGGGGCTTTGTGGGGCATCTCCCTGGGTAAGGGGGCTATGTGGGGCATCTCCCTGGCTACAAAGGGGGGGTATGTGGGGCATCTCCTGGCTACAGGGGGGTATGTGGGGCTCTCCCCGTCTACGGGGGGGTATTGGGGCATTCCATGGCTAAGGGAGGCTTGTGGGCATCTCCTGGGTCGGGGGGCTATGTGGGGGGATTCCGTGGGTACGGGGCTATGTGGGGCATCTCCCGGCTACAGGGGCTTGGGGGCTTCCCCTGGCTATAGGGGGGAATTACCTGGCTACAGGGGGCATATCACCTGGCTACAGGGGGCATATTACCTGGCTACATGGGGCAACTACCTGGCTACAGAGGGAATAATAATAATCTTAATTTATATAGCGCCAACATATTCCGCAGCACTTTACAATATAGAGGGAATAAGCATAGACAAACCAGACATTACATTATAAAAAGCTACGTACAAATCAGACACGGTGTGAGGGCCCTGCTCGCAAGAGCTTACAATCTGTTAGGGTGTATGGGTGAAACAAAGGGTTACAAGTGCTTGGTTTACAATGGTCCAGCCATGTTGCATAAATATGGGGTAGTATACATAAAAAGTGGATTAACCTGCCATCCCAACCATACATCTATATACAGATAAGTGCCTGTGGTCCCAAAAGTGCAGGAAGTGACGATATGTGACAGAATTTGGGGGCTTAACAATTAGGATCTTGATAGGTTTGTCTAAGAAGATGGGTTTTCAGAGCACCCTTAAAAACTGTGAGGTTGTGAGTGTGCCTGATCACATGGGGTAACATGTTCCAGAGAACTGGTGCAATACGTGCGAAATCTTGTAGACGGGAAATGGGAGGTTCAGATGAGTGAGGTTTGAAGTCTTAGATCAGTAGCAGAGCGGAGGGGCCCGGGTAGGGTGGTAGACAGAGATGAGGGAGGAAAGATGTAGGGGGGTGCACCACTGTGGAGAGCTTTATAGGTGAGAGTGATTAGTTTATGTTTGTATTCTGTAATGAATAGTAGCCATTGCAGAGACTGACACGGGTAGAGGCATCAGTATAGCGGCTGAAAGAAAGACAAGCCGGGCTGCTGCCATTCAGGACAGTTTGGAGAGGGGAGAGTTTACAGAGAGGGAGACCGATAGCAGGAGTTACAGTAGTCGAGACGAGAAAGAATAAGAGCAGCAATGAGAGTTTGGGCTGTTTTCACAGTGAGAAATGGACGGATTCTGGAGATGTTCTTGAGGTGCTGGTGACAGGAACGGGCAAGGGATGCATATATGGGGTAAAGGGACAGATCCGAGTCTAGTAAAAAACCCAAGACAGCGGGCCTGCTGCCTAGGAGAAATGAGGGTGCCACACACACACAGAGAGATAGCAGGGTGGGGTGGTTAGTAGACGGGGGATGACTAGAAGTCATTTTTTAGTGAGGTTTAGTTTAAGATACAGGAGAACATGATGTCAGAGACAGCGGACAGACAGTTCACTGGTGTTTTGTAGCAGGGCAGAAGTGATTTCTGGGGAGGAGGTGTATAGTTGAGTGTCATCAGCGTATAAGTTTGGTACTGGAACCAAATCTGCTGATGGTTTGTCCAATGGGGGCTGTGTACAATGAAAAAGAGGAGAGAACCAAGAACGGACCCCTGTGGAACCCCAACCGCAAGGGGAAAGAGGAGAGGAGTTAGAAACGGAAAATGAGACACTGAAGGAGGGGTCAGAGAGGGTGGACGAGAACCAAGCGAGAGCGGTGTCCTGGATACCGATGGTGCTGAGCATGTTGAGGAGGAGGTCGTGATCAACAGGGTCAACTGCTGCAGAGAGATCCAGAAGACGCAGCAATGAGTAGTTACCCTGAGAATTTGCTGTTAGGAGGTCATTAGAGACTTTTGCTAGAGCAGTTTCCGTGGAGTGTAGGGTACAGAAACCGGATTGCAGAGGGTCAAGAAGAGAGTTAGTGGAGAGATAGCGGATTAGGCGAGAGTAGACTAAGCGTTCCAGGAGTTTAGAGATGAAGGGCAGGTTAGAGACTGGTCGGTAGTTAGTAGCGCAGGATGGGTCCAGAGAGGGCTTTTTCAGTAAGGGAGTTATAATAGCGTGCTTAAAGGAGGATGGGAAGATACCAGTGGAGAGAGAGAGGTTACAGATAGCAGTAAGGTGAGAGAGGACAGCTGGAGAAATAGACTGGACGAGGTGGGATGGAATGGGGTCACTATAGCAGGTGGTGGGGCGCGCAGACAGGAAAAGCCTGGACACTTCTTCTTCTGATGTCGGGTCAAAGGCTGAAAGCAGATTAGAGGACGTGTGGGGAGGGACAGGATGGATTCTGCTTGGTGTTTGTGATAAGATTTATGGCCGGATACTGTCAATTTTGTCTTTGAAGTGGGTTGGGCCCGGTCTTCAGCACAGAGGTCAGTGACCCGGGGTCTGAGCTTTAGGGGCCCGAAGAGGGAGTGGAAGGTGTCAAACAGACGTTTAGGTTGTTTGTAATGTGGAGATGAGGAGGTGAAATATTTTTGTTTGGCGCAGTTTAAGGGGAGTGTGGTAAGTCTGAGCATGAATTTATAGTGGAGAAAGTCTGTAGGTAGCTTTGACTTTCTCCACAGACGCTCAGCACACCTGGAACAGTGCTGGAGAAAACAAGTCTGAGGTGTGTGCCAAGGCTGTGGGCGTCTGACTGTGGTGGTGCGGTGTGTGAGTGGTGCCAATATGTCCAGGGTGGTTGTAAGAGTTTTAATGTAATGTTTGACGGCCAGGTCAGACGGAGAAGGAGGAGATTAGTGGCAGTGAGGACGTATGGTGTCAATAATTCCTCAGTGTTTATTGAGCGGAGATTTTCGGAAATGGTGATGGGTAGGTGTGTCCAGAGAAGGCTGAGAGTTAGCAAAAGTGAAGGAAATAAGGTTGTGAAAGAGAGAGAGCCAAAGGAGAGTTGCTAAGATTAGAAATAGAGCAGAGGCGACAGAAGGGCCCAAACAAGAGAGTTCCCATCCTTGTGAGTTGGAGAGTCTGTAAGTTGCGAGAGGCCAAGGGAAGAGGTTAGTGAAAGAAGACAAGAGGCAGAAGGGGACATAGGGTTGTCAACGGGGATGTTGAAATCACCCCTGATGAGAGTGGGTATTTCAGTAGAGAGGAAGTGTGGCAGCCAGGGAGCAAAATGATCCAGAAACTGGCGGGTTTAGGCGGGGGGTCTGTACACAACCGCGACTCTGAGAGAAATGGCCGAAGAGTCTGAGGGTGTGGACCTCAAAGGAGGGGAAAGTGAGGGAGGGGGCAGGGGGAATAACCTGGTAGGTGCAGTGTGAAGAGAGAAGTAAGCCAACTCCTCCACCCGGTCTGTTCTCATGTCTGGGGGTGTGGGTGAAGTGTAGGCGGCCGTAGGTGAGAGCGGCGAGGGAAGCAGTGTCTGATTGCTGGAGCCAAGTTTCTTTGAGAGCTAGGAGATTGAGGGAGTTAGAAAGGAACAGGTCATGGACAGCAGTGAGTTTATTACCGACGGATCGGGCATTCCACAAAGCACATTTAAACGGAACAGGAAAAGACGTACAGCGAATAGCAAGGGAAAAATTACTACCTGGCTACAGGGGTCAATTTACTACCTGGCTACAGCGGGCAATTTACTACCTGGCTACAGGGGGCAAAAATACCTATCTACCTACATGGGCAGATAGCAAAAATAGCAAAACTGTACAAATGTAACAGTTAAGGAGAAGTTCCATTTACACAGTTCTAAAATTATGTCGGCCCTTTAAGGTACACCATGAGGCTGATGTGGCCCCCGGTGAAAACGAGTTTGACACCCTTGGTATAGACAATGCATTATGGTGTACAAAGTTGGTGGTTTTACTACTTCCTGTCTAAGGAAGTAGTAAAACAGAAAATATGTCGGGGATGGAAGCCTTCACAAGGCTTCCTGCTGCTATGTTAAGTGATCGGGACACATCGATCTCACCATTGATGTCCTGATCAGAGTTAGGAATGGTGCACAGCACCGTTTCTTATTCAGTTAGACACCGCGGCTGTGTTCGGTGCTGGGGTTAAACAGAGCCAGGCTCTATACTGCACTGTAATCGGCAGTTGTTAGCTGCAATTAGCAGGCGCGCTGCGATTTCACTACAAAGCCTCTTACCTTCATCAGGACGTACCCATACCTGTCTTGTGGTCTGATGAGACCAAGATAAACTGATTTGGTTTATATGGTGTCAAGCATGTGTGGAGGCAACCATGTGAGAAGTACAAAGACAAGTGTGTCCTGCCTACAGTCAAGCATGATGGTGGGAGTGTCATGGTTTGGGGCTTCATGAGTGCTGCCAGCTGTGGGGAGCTACAGCTCATTGAGGGAACCATGAATGCCAACAGAATGCCAACATGTACTGTGACATATTGAAGCAGAGCATGATCCCCTCACTTTGGAAACTGGGCTGGGGGCAGTATTCCAACATGATAATGCCCCCAAAAACACCTCCAAGATAACCACTGCCTTGCTAAAGAAAATGAGGGTAAAGGTGCTGGAGTGGCTAAGCATGCTTCCAGACCTAAACCCTATTGAGCACCTATGGGCCATCCTCAATCAGAAGGTTCAGGAGCACAAGGTCTTTAACATCCACCAGCTCAATGATGTCGTCATGGAGGAGGGAAGAGGATTCCAGTGGCTGCAACCTGTGAAGCTCTAGCAAACTCCATGCCCAAGAGAGTTAAGGCAGCGCTGGAAAATAATGGTGGCCGCACAAAATATCACTTTGGGCACAATTTGTCAATTTTAACTTTTGCTTCCAGCGGTTTAGACATTAATGGCTGTGTGTTGATTTATTTTTAAGGCACACCAAATTTACATACAACCTGTACACTGACTACTTTACATTGTATCAAAATGTCATATTTTCAGTGTTGTCCCATGAAAATATATAATACAATTTACTGTACATAGGACACAATGTTGCATATTTGATGGGGTTCCCCAGCTATACAAAACCAGCATGCGATGTTCCATTCTAAAAGTTACATAGCAAATACGGCTTAAAAAAAGACATATGTCCATCAAGTTCAACCAGGTATGGTGAGAAGATATGAATAAGGGGAGGGATAAAGGTACTCTTAAAACTTATTTCGCCCCTACCGATTCATAATATATATATAGATAGATAGATAGATAGATAGATAGATAGAGAGATATTGTTGAAACCAGAAGTTTACTGACACTATATAAAAAAGACACATATGCATGTTTTTCTCACTGACATGAAATCAAAATAAACCTTACCCGTTTTAGTTCAATTAGGATTACCAAAATAATTTATACTTGTCAAATGCCAGAATAATGAGAGAGAATTTAAGGCATTTTTATTATTTTCTGCAAAGTCAAAAGTTTATATACATTTCATTAGTATTTGGTAGCTTTGCCCTTAAACTACAGTATATGACTTGAATCAAACGTTTTGGATCCTTCCACAAGCTTCTCACAATAGTTGGTCGGTATTTTGGCCCATTCCTCCTGACAGAACTGGTGTAACTGAGCCATGTTTGGAGGTCGCCTTGCTCGCACCTGCCCTTTCAGCTTTGCCCATAAATTTTCAATAGGATTGAGATCAGGGCTTTGTGATGGCCACTCCAAAACATGGACTTGGTTATCCTTAAGCCACTTTGTAACCAGTTTGGTAGTAGCTTCAGGTCATTGTCGATTTGGAAGACCGATTTTTGCCCTAGCTTTAACTCCCGATTTCAGAGTTGGGATGATGTTCTTAGGCTTCCAAGCTTCTTCTTTTTTCCTCCAAATGTAACAATAGTCATTATGGCCAGTTAAATTTTAGTTCCATCTGAACACAGGACATGTCTGCAAAAATGTAGCTCTTTGTTCCTGTGTGCATTTGCAAACATGAATCTGGCTTTTATATGTTTCTTTTGGAGTAACAGCTTCTTCCTGGCAGAGTGGCCTTTCAGCCAATGTTGATACAGTACTCATTTCACTGTGGATAATGACACAATCTTACCAGCTTCAATCAGCATCTTCACAAGGTATTTTGCTTTTGTTCTTGGGTTGATATGCACATGACGGACCAAAGCACGTTCATCTCTGAGACACAGAACCCTGAGTGGTATAATGGCTGGACATTCCCATCTAGTTTGTACTTGCATATAATGCAAATATAATGCAGATGAACGAGGCAACGAGGATGATCCAGACTTGTGCAAGTCCACAATTCTCTTCCAGATATCTTTGCTGATTTGTTTAGACTTTCCCATGATGTTACACACAGAAGCAGTGTTTTTCTGGTGTGAATTAAAATACATCCAAAGGCGTGTCTCTATTTAACTCAGATGTTGCCAATAAACCTATCAGAAGCTTTCAAACATATGACATCATCGTGTGGGCTGTCCCAAATTGTTTAAAGGCATAGTAATCTTAGTGTATGTAAACGTTTGACTTTGCAGAATGTAATAAAAATGCCTTAAAACATTTTCTCTCTCATTATTCTGGAATTTGGCAAGTATAAATAATTTTGGTAATCCTAATTGACCTAAATCGGTAAGGTTTATTCTGATTTCATGTCAGATAGTGAGAAAACCATGAATATGTATCTTTTTATATAGTGTATGTAAACTTCTGGTTTCAACTGTATATATTTTGTGAGACAGTGACAGGTGGAGTTATCGTGAAAAGGTATAATTCCCCTAGGACATTGTCCTATGCAGCAAATACAAGTCACCGAGAAGCCTGACACGTCTTA
Organism: Phyllomedusa bahiana; assembly: GCA_025379985.1. Lineage (NCBI taxonomy): Eukaryota > Metazoa > Chordata > Amphibia > Anura > Hylidae > Phyllomedusa > Phyllomedusa bahiana. The sequence continues at coordinate 7,863 of JAODAL010022028.1, forward strand.
GTTTTAGTATAGCGGCTCCAAACTGCTTAGTCCAGGCCGGCTTTTCTTGGAGTGGTCTAAGTGATGGGTGGGAGGCCACTTACACGTACCAGGAGAGGCTGGTTATCAGTCTCCATAAAGGCTGGGCCTACAGGTCTGTCTTTGGTCTCTGGTGGAATTCTGATGTTGAGAGGAAAGCCATACCGGGATTTACACACTGTGTGAGTCTAGAGGAAAGCCTGTGTTTAGTAAGTGCTCAGCCGAGCATGTATTTTCTGTATATTTTTGCTGAAGTTTGAAGGCTTTGTTTTGTTTGTAGTTTCTCATCACATTATATGTCCCAAGATTCTTGGTGGCCTTACTTCTGTAATATTGCAGAAGGGAAGATAAAAGGCTTATTGTAAGTAGGACAAGTTGCAATTATCATTGGTGTACATTTTAGGATACATACAACTTTCTATCCTACTTTTGGAGGTGCAATAAAGAAACATGCAGCACTTTCCCACTGTCCCAGCCCTGGGTGAAAGAGAAGCAGAGGACAGTGAGGACCTTCAAGGCTGCTCAAGATAAAAAAGAAAAGGAAACAAAAATAAAACTAGAAATCAAACAGTCCTTACATGAATGTAATATCTTGTATGGTTACACCAGTTTGTTTTCATCCCCTTTCAATAAAACTCTCACAAAAACATTCCCCAACAAGCTGAATATATAGAAGTTCTCAGTGGTTCCCTGAATCCAGCTGGCTCTAGTTTGCTTTCTCCTAAACAATTGTACAGGCTAATATGTGGTCTCTATGGAGCCTATTCCTGTACTTAAACACTTCTACAACAGTAGATGGATAATTTTTCTAAATATATGAGAAAAAAAATTACTCACAGATGTAGGGAAACACTGGACTAAAGATTATATGCAGCCTATAAAAACGTATGGGTTAAAGGTGGAGTAATATGGGGAATGTTAGGCTTTCCACAAAAAGTCTAAGTTCCCACAAAGAACCAGATTTTCAAATTAATTGCAGACAAAAAAAAAAAAAAAAAAGTCAAGCACAGAATCACTGATCAGTTGTAAAATTAAAGGAGTTGTCTCATTACAAGCTTTCAGCCTATCTCTGTGCCTGGCAGTTGAATTCAGGGGCGTGCTTCTTGTCTGCCTCTTCTCCTCCCTCTTCCCCCCTCCCCTCAGCACACAGAAAGCTCTCCTATACAGCAGGGGGAGGGCGAGGGGGGTTTGCTGCCAGAGTTAACCCTGTGTGTGCCTGCCTAGGTCTGCTGCAGGCTGCTAAATCAGCTGTATTAGGGCTGATCTATGAGTGTGGAGAGGTCTGTGAAGCTGTGTATGCTAATAGCAGAGCAGAGGGAATGCATGTGTTCCTATACCCCCTGCTGTAGCATACAAATCTCCATCTCAAGCAACAACAAACCCTATCAGAACAGACACAGGGCAGCTGGGAAGTGTTACTATACTCAGGATGTGTCACTAGTACAGCAGAGCATGAAGCGTTCACATGCCCCCTGATCTGTTCTATTAGTATAGTCACAGCTCCACAGACACATCATGATTATAGTAACACACTGCTGTCACATCTATTGATCAGCTTCACCTCTGCTCTCCTCAATCTGTGTAGAGAGCAAGAGGAAGCAGGCACACACAGGGTTAATCCAGGCAGCACAGACACAGAAGCCAGAGCCTCCCCCTCCCTCCACTACAGAAGCATTCTGTGCAGGAGGGGCCCTCTGCACAGACCTGTACTCTGAACGGTGAGGAGTCCTCAGACCGGACAGCCAGTGCGAGAAAGATCAACAGGTCTGCTGCTATAGAGATTTGAGAAGCTGATGTACTACTACGAACAGGGATAGCTCAAAATCAGTAGGACATTTGTAATGAACATATATTGCAAAGCTGCTTGTTTTTTAAAGATCTTTTAATTAAAACCCAATCATTGTAGCGAGACAACCCCTTTAATACCAGCCATCTAATATTATGTAGATCCGTCTTTTGCCACCAGAACAATGGTGATCCACTGAGGCATGGATCCCACAAGATCTCAGAGGATTTTCTTTTTTTTCTGGCAGCAGAGCCTTCAAATCTTGTATGTTGTGACATGGCGCCACTATGAATTTATAGGGAACCTGTCACATAGGTTATGCCCCCCTTGCTGAGGGCAGCACAAGCCAGTGTCAGACCTGCTGTTTCCAGCGCTGTGTCCCTTATTCTGTAAGATGCTGGAGTTTTAGAGCATTTAATGCTCAAATCTTATTCATTCAGATGTTAGCCCCGCCCACCAAAGGCTAGCCCTGCCCACTAACAGTTATTCACATGTTTCTACCTATTCAAAGTAATAGGTTTATCAGTTGAAGTGGGTGGGGTTATCCTCAGGTGGATGGGACATAAACTGACTCTGACTCTTTTCTGGCTCAAATCTGCAGTTTTGAGCATGAAATACACGAAAACTCCAGCATCTTACAGAATAAGGGACACCGCGCGGCGAAAAGCAGGTCTGACAAAAGCTTGTGCTGGCCTCTGCAAGGGGGGCCTAACCTATGTGACAGGTTCTCTTTAACTTGTTTTTTGTAGCACATCCCACAGATGCTAAACTGAGTTGAGATGTGGGCAATTTGCTGGCCAAATAATCACCTTGAACTCTTTGTCATGTTCTTCAAACCATTCCTGAACAATCTTTGTAGTATGGTCGGGTGCATTATCCTACTATTAATAAGAAGTACTACTGTCAAGAATGGGTATAATTGGTCTGCAGCAACGTATAGGTAGGTGGTACATATCAAAGTAATAATTACATTAAATGCTTGGACCAAAGGTTTCCCAGCAGAACACTACCCAGAGCATCACACTTCCTCTGCCAGCTTGTCTTCTTCCAATAGTGCATCCTAGTGCCATCTCTTCCCTGATAGTCCACTTTATAAAAAAAGAAAATGTGATTCATTAGGCTAGGCCACCATTTTTCATTGCTCCGTGCTCCAAATAGGATGCTTTCATAGCTAATGTAGGTCCTTTCGGCAGTGAAAAGAGACACATGTGCACTGTGACTGATCTGTGGCTATGTGGCCCAAAATGCAGCAAACTGTAGTGCACTGACACCTTTTTATCAATAGTCAGCATTATTTTTTTCAGCAATTTCTGCTAAAGAAGATGAGTAGGATCAGAGCCGACAGACTATCCTTTGTTCATATGTGCATAAATTCTCCCTAGGCCCTGCCAATTATTCAAGGGTTGTCCTTTGTAGACTGCATACCAGAAACACTCACCAAAACCTGCCGCTTTAGAGAAGCTCTGACCCAGAAATCTAGTCATATTTGAGCCTTGTCAAAGTTGCTCAAATTATTACACGTGGTCATATTTCCAGTTTCTACCACATCAACATCAAGAAATGACTGTTCACTTGCTGCCAAATATATCCCACTCCTTGACGGGTGCCACAACCAATATTATTCACTCAGGCTTGGACTGGCCCACAGGGGAGTAGGGGGATCCCCCGATGGGCCCCCGAGCACGGTAGACCTGGAGATGTTTTTTTAACTGCATATACATATTCAGAAGAGGCAAAAAATCATAGAAAGAGAGTCAAAAAGCAAGATGCAGAGTATAAGAGGCATGTACAGTCATTTATAGCAGCTGTAGGGTGGGTCCTAAAATATACTCCACCGGTGGGCCCAGAAACAACTCTACTGGTGGGCCCCTAGAATTAACTCCACCTGTGGGCCCTACACATCCCAGTCCGACACTGTATTCACTTCACACGATAGTGATTTTTATGTTATAGCTGATAAGGATATATGACTTGTTCCAGTACTTCTGTTAGTCCTTGCTTCAGTCTTCTACAGAGACACTGAGGTTTCTTCAGGTAGGTGTCTCCTGGTGGACACCTCTTCACTACAGCAACCACCTCTCCACAGATGATATCAGGAGGGTAAGGGCTTGTCCCCACGGCAAGGGTTTGCGGTCGGTTTTTCAGACGGGTTGCAGTTTTGCAGACCGTCTGAAAAACTGGCCGCAAACGAGCACAACAGGGCTCTATGGAAAACCCGTGCAGCAGTCCCCACTGCACGGGTTTTCCGCCCGGCGGTTTTTCTAACCACCGGCCGCCCGAAAAACATTGTGCTTGCACATTCTTCCGTCTGGTTTGCGGACGGAATATGTGCATGTCAATTTGAAAGGGAAGGGCTTTTCTCCGCTCATCAAGGAGAAAAACCATCCCCCACCGCGGCCGTGTGCACGGCACACAAACCAGACAAATACCGGTCGGATAAACCGACCGGTATTTGTCCATTGTCGTGTAAAGGGGCCCTTAGAGAGCGAAAAGTGGCACCACAATTCTATTAATCAAAACTGGCACCTCTACAGCAAAGTATTGCACTTTAATGCACATGTAGTAAACCCTATCCAGTTTATAATACACGGTTTCTATGCATTTGCATATTTTAATATTGCAGTTACCTGAATCCGAGGGTATATATATGAACCATCTTTACAATCGATCGTTTCAAAAAGTACCATTTACCCGGGTCAGAAAGGGACAACACCCAATTAGGCAAAGATATAAGACAAATGTTGTTTTAATGCACTACTGTAGGAAAGGTTAATGTAATTTCGGATCATTCTACATAGCTCTAAAGGCCACTAAGGTTACCACTAGCAATTTGGTAATGTGATTCTGTTGTGTTTCCTCTAATCCAGCGTCAGAACAGATTGAATCATTTCTACAGGAACAACCATGTGATTTCAGTAATATGAGAAGATGCAGAACAACATCGAGTGTCTCCTACCAAACTCAGCACTTTACCTTGGCATGGTAGGTAAATATTCTACATTACAGCCCTTTACCATATGTTATCTAATATACTGTGCCAGATAACACTCCGGATATTATTTATGTAGACTCCTTTCCACACTCTGTCAAGATTACCAAATATTCTCTTAATCTATTTGAGTGTGGCGTGGATCAGGCCGATAATCTTCATGACTTTAGGATATACTATTATAACATTGTTATCAGATGTCACATTTCTACATCTTTTCTGCATACATTACAACAAACATTTTAACATTAAAATTTTACCCCTATATCCAACCAATCCATCCTTTTCCCTGGAGAGGCACTTAAAGAACCCCACTCAGATATCCACCTTATAAATAAAAGCAGCTTGTCAGCAGGATTGTCCATTTCAGGTGCAGCCCGCGTAATGGTCAGGTGATCCGTATAGATAGTGGCGGAGTGGCCCAGAAGCCCATCCCCTGGTGCATGGTGTAGGTGATTAATGTGACGGACACCATGCTAATCATTGTTTAATGGGTTTGCCATGAACTGACAGATCATCTTCTCACTGAACGTGGATATGGACTTAGGCTATGTTCACACGGCATAATTGCGGGGCGTAATTACGCCCCGCAATTTCGCCGGGACTTCAGGCGGGGGGGGAGGGGCGGCAGCCTGCCGGCCCCATAGACATTCATTACTAATTGACATGTCACTTATCTCCCCCCGCGGTTTATTGTGCAAGCGGGGAGAGGAGGCGTAATCCATAGTTCTCTATGAGAACTGTGTATTACCGTAATTATTTGGACATATCTTGGCCTGTATTGAGCGCAGTACGGCGCGAAATAAGGAGCGAAATACGTCCCAATTTCACCTTAGGGCTTGTTCACACGGCTTATTTGGATGAGATTTTGTACAAGGTTTTCGGAGCGTTTCCTCGCCCCAAAACCTCGTCCAAAACGCTCCCAGTTCATTTAATTGATTCCTATGTAAAACCTTATTGTAGTTCACACACGACAAGGTTTTTACACACTTCTTTGGAAGCGCTGAAAAAGTAGTGTCATGTCATGTCAATTCTTGAAGCGTGTTTTCGACACGGTTTTTAGCGCGGCTTTGGCGCATTTTCGGCAAAGTTTTGGCCGCGTTTTTTTGTCTTGGCTATTGATTTTTATGGTTGAAAACCTTGTTGAAAACCTCATCCAAAACCTGATCCAAAACCTGATCCAAAACCTCGCCCAAAGCCTCGCTGAGAAACGCCTCTAAAACCTCTTCTGAAGAAGCGTGTTTCAGGCGAGGTTTTGGGAAACGCTCCAAAAACCTCGTCCAAAACCACGTCCAAATAAGCCGTGTGAACATGGCCTTATAGATGGAAGATTTTTGTTACCCAGTCCCCGGTAAGACAGTGACCATCATGGGAAAATATATAAAGAGAGGGTGGAGAACAGATAACAAACGATAAATAAATCTGCCAATTGACTTTTTTCCCCCTATTCACACAATCCCCACTAAGAATGTGCAGTGTGACAAAAATTTTCTAAATTCTGCAGATTTTGACTCAGATTTAATGTGGATTTACTTGCAGAAATGCCAGAAATTTCTCTCTGTGGAAATAAATCCTAGCTTAATAAGGGAGTTCTTATCCAATATGCAATTGTATCTGTTATGTATAAACTGTATTACATCCTCCCATTACTTCTTTTTTCGATTTGAGACACTACCCCAACAAAAGCTTATTATTCATTTTGCACTCAGGACTTCAGTGCCTTCTGTGCCAAATCCTAAATTCAGTTACATTTTATGTGCTTATTTTCATTCTAGTGACTGTTTAACATGTCCAGTCATTGTAAAACCAGTCTCCCTAATGTCTTGTTCCCACTTAGATTTCATTTGCATCAACTGTCGTCAGACATTATTGGTAATAATTCCTCATGTTACATTGTCTTGTAAGACCCAGGGGACAACCTGCCACATTCAATGTATCTCAAAGGAAATCCCTTAAAATTATTTTTACATTTTTCTGAATGTAGTCCTTGTGGCTTCATTAACAATTTACATAGAGTTTAGATGCCCTTGATCTGTGACTTATATTCCAAGTCGAATAGTTTTGGTTGACCCATGTTCAGTTGCAGCAAACGCTGACTTTACGTCCGACAACTGGCCAGGTCATAACAAAGATTTATTTTGATGAGTGATTTTAACCTTGAATTAAGTAGGTCACTCAGGCATCATATCCCTTTTCCTCTTTTTTCCAGGACCTCCGGTTTACTAAACATATTATGCTATAAGTCTGTCTCGAAGTGTTATTGCCAGATGTCCAGCACTAGCCATGACCCCAAATCTTCCTGTGATCAGTATTGTATTTAAGATTTATTTTTCCATCAAACACCACATTTACTATTGTCTATTTTCCTTAGACTAGGTCTACACGGCAGTGGGCAAAAAAACGACCTGAAAACCAAATCCTAAAAACGTTCATTAAAACTGAGTTTTTTATCCACTGCCTGTCAAGATCTGCTGTAAAAAGTCAGTTTCTTGGCATGTTTTGCATTTTTTGGCGTGTTTTTTTGCGCTTTCTTGGTGCTTTTTTTCTGCAGAAATGCACAGCTTTAAATTTGCTCTGTATTCCTGCAAAAAAAAGTGCCAGAAAATGCGCAAAAAAACCTCCGTCACTTTTCATAGACTCCAATAGTAAATTTTCTGCCCTGCTCTGCCGTTTTTTACAACATGTTTCAAGAGATGACCAGTAAATAAAACGAGCAGAAAAAAGACGTTCAGTGGAGACAACAGAACGTTTTTACTATACAAGTCCATGGGACCTCTGTTCAGTCGTTTTTTCAGTGTTTTTATAAAAAGAAAAAAGGCTGAAAAAACTGAACTGTTTATGTGCAGTGGGAACAAAGCCTTAGGTTATGGTTACTATAGGTTACTATAAACCTGATGTGGAATGATTAGCCGTAAGTTAAATATATTATTATATTTTTATATTATTATTATTATTATAAATAGATTTGAATATTTACTATGACATACTGTGATTTACAAGACTTACTGTAGCCACAATAACCAAAGTTTGCCATAATGTTGGATGACAGAAAGATGAAGGACTAGATATTTGTAACTGATCTGTTTATCATCACTGAAAGGGAAAAGTATAACCTTTACTTTACCTACTTAAAAGTAACCTCATGACCACATACATAAACAAGTTCAGAGTGGTTCTAGAAATATTAACACAATGTAAAAAAAAATTGCAGATAGTACACACAATGTATGAGATTCCACATAGGTTTTATAACGAAGGGATATTAAGCTATCACCCTTAATATAGGGGTAACAGAGGGATCAGACACCTACGATTTAACTGTCCCTATTTTACGCTATATATTCATTTCCAGAGGCGAAGCAGTTGGACGGCCCCACATATCGGTGGCTGACCCTATAAGCCCTCATGCATTGTAATGTATTGACCCTTTGGGTTTTGAATACTATAGTGTCTGTGATTTACTTGATCTGTATACCCTATGATTATGGATGACTATGCCACTCACTATAATGATTGAGTGGAGATACAACTCTGCATATGAATAGGCGAGCAGGTAAATACTAATGAGATGATGACAATGGCGGCACAAAGTTGTTGCTTATTTTGACAGCTGTCTTAAAGTGACAAAGATTACACCTGAGAAGCAACCGAAAATTTCCAATATCAGATCCAGTTTTTACCATATATCTGCCATTGGTTGGCATCTCACACGTAAAGAGGACGACAGGAAGCAAGAGAAAGTTTGTGTCTATAAAGACAAGTAAAATCACGAGTGTATAACGTAGAGTAACCAGCTTAAAGCTTTATGCTGCCCTATCCGAAAGCAGGAACTCTGTGATATATAGGTTTATATCATTTAAAAGTGTTTTGGTTAATCAGGCTCACCATGGCCTAAACTGTCTTTATAGACTTTATGGAATTTTTGAGTATTTTATATATTGTGTTCTCACCTTAATTTTATTACACTGGGGAACACTCATTTTGTTACCTTAAAAATTGGAACCGGTTTTGAGAATGTTTGGGGCACGGATTGTGAAAATGACCCCCGCTTTCCTCTATCAGCTCTAGTTTTGGAGATCCAGCATTGTCACCTTACCAAGTATATGCTGCGGAAAGTAATGGTCACTCAATATTGTACAAAAGAAATGTGGGAAATTCATGTGAAACAGAAAAGACGTAAATTTAAGAACATTTAAAGAACACATGCAAAGAAAACCATGAATGTGCAGAGCAAATCCAATCCTATTCATCTGCACTACAGATTTATAAACCAATGAATCACAAGAACAATGTAGAATCGTGTCATCAACATCTCATAAACTGGAGCTGCTAGAACACATTGGATGGGATTTTCGGACTCAAATACCCAGAATAAGGTCCAAATTTCTAGACACAAAAAAACCTTTTTTTGTTTGTTCCCCGGTGTCCCACTTATTTTGTATAGTGTGATGTTTTGTTCTGGGAGGGCAGCTACACTGTAGAAGCCATGGGCTACTGTCTAGCCTCCATGGCCAGCAGATAACAATGTACTGGGCATTCGCCCGTTGCTTCTGTAGAGTAGTCACCCACTGACTGTAGTATTAAGGGATGACGTTCCTAATGGAATATCATCACTTAATGTCAGATTAATAATAATAAAACATAAAGTAAAAATTTTTTTTAGAAAACACATAAGTCTATAACAACTGTTTAAGCCATACTGAGACTAATTAACCCCCCAAAATTATCAGGACAACCCCTTGAAAGCAGGATTTCTCAGTGAAAAGCAAAGTAAAGCCTAAAACATAAAGTGAAAGTACTCCTTATTCTGCTAACATACAGTAATTGACAGTTTGCTCTGTACACACACTGATACAGGTAAAGCTGTCAATTACTGTATGTGGGAGGAATAAGCAGCACCTCCACTGTCTCTTAAGGACTTCTATCAGGATTTTCTCTGCTTTTAACGCAAAAATCCTGCTCCAGATCATATAACCCTATAAAGGGGGGTCAGTTAGGGTTATAATAAAATGTGTACACTGAAAACACTTGTTTCCCGAAACGGCTTGACACCCTTTTTACTGAATATAAGCTAGCTGAGGCTACCCCTTCTACCACATCTGTCACACATTGTATACTTTCATGGATAGACATTTGCTACATTGTGACCAACACTCATCATATAACCCTATATACCATAGAGCTAAGCTTCTCTCCTCTATCATATAACCCTATATATCACAGAGCACAGCTTCTCTCCTCTATCATATAACCCTATATATCACAGAGCTCAGCTTCTCTCCTCTATCATATAGCCCTATATATCACAGAGCTCAGATTCTCTCCTCTATCACATAACCCTATATACCATAGAGCTAAGCTTCTCTCCTCTATCATATAACCCTATATATCACAGAGCTCAGCTTCTCCCCTGTATTATATAACCCATATATATCACAGAGCTCAGCTTCTCTCCTCTCTATAACCTATAATCACAGAGTTCAGCATTCCCTCTATCATATACCAATTATACACAAAAGCTCAGCTTCTCTCCTCTATCATATAACCCTATATATCACAGAGTTCAGCTTCTCTCCCTCTATCATATAACCTATATATGACACAGCATATATCCTCTCTTATATAATATAACCCTATATATCAGAAAGCCAGGGGCGTAACTAGGGAACCCTGGGCCCCAAAGCAAACTTTTGGATGGAGCCCCATCTCCACCCTGCTTCCCCAACCACAAACAATTACCGGGACCTCTTAAGTAATGCAGTTACTAGATAATACAACGAGTGATTACCTCACCATAGATATCACCATCATACTGCTACCAAACAAATCCCACTATACCCACACCAACATTACCAATAACGCTACTACATATGGACCTGATTAGACTGCCAGAACAAGACCACAAATTACCACCACATAGTGACTAATAACCCTATGCTATTAATGAATAAAGACCAATATTACTGCCATATAGTGGTAGATTCCAGTGTACACAGGTGCCCTACAAACTGTATGTAACTTCCATACAGTGACCATATAGTGGTATATACCAGTGTACACAGGCTCTTCATGATGGATATTACCTTCGTACCGTGACCATATAGTGGTATATACCAGTGTACACAGGCTCTTCAAAATGTATATTACCTTCATACAGTGACCATATAGTGGTAGACACCAGTGTACACAGGTTCTGCAGACATATAAGTGATTACAGTGCACTTACATCTTGTGACTCACAGGTGACATTTCTCTACCGAGTCGTTGACTTTACCTTTTGTTCTGCATTTGGTCCAGACTGCCATGATGACTTCTCCCGGCTGCCACTCATCCCTGCAGATTTGGACACAAATATCTTAGAATCCTCACTTTTAAGCACCTCAATCCCTGCCACCCACCTCTGTACAAACATCCCAGGGGTGGGAGAGCGGGCACAGGCCATAGCTTAGAGGCCCAGTCTCCTAGAAGGGAGGAACAGAGGATTCACCCCCTGGAGATTGTGTTACATCTATGGCCTGTATCCCTCAGAATCATATAAGCAGGTAGACCCTCATTAGATAGGTTGGTAGGCCCTAGGTAGGTAGGTTAGTAGACTTGAGGTAGGTAGGTAGTACATAGGCCCCAGGTAGGTAGATCCTAGGTAGGTAGGCAGTAGTAAGGCAGGTCTCAGGTAGATAGGCTACAGGTAGGTAGATTGGCACTAGGTAGGCAGTATTTAGGCCCCAGGTAGGTAGATATGCAGTAGGTGGACCACAGGTAGGCTGTAGGTGGGCCCCAGGTAGCTAGGCTATAGGTGGGGCCCACATAGGTAGACAGGTAGGTAAATAGGCTATAGGGGGCCCCAAATAGGCAGGCAGACTTTAGGTAGGCTATAGGGGCCATATAGTTAGGCATGTAGAGTTTAAGTAGCTATAGGGGACTAAAGAGGTAGACTGGCAGGGTTTAGGTAACTATAGGGAGCCATACAGGTAGACAGGGGTTAGGTGGGCTATTGGGGCCATATAGGTAGGTAGGCAGGGTTTAGGTAGCTATAGGGGCCCCATATAAGTAGACAGGAAGGTTTCAGGAGGCTATATAGGTAGGCAACCTTTAGGGAGGCTACAGGGGCTATACAAGCAGGCTTTAGGAGGGCTATAGGGCTATGTAGGCAGGCTTAAGGGGGCTATATAGGCAGGCTAAGGGAGGGGTTATATAGGCAGGCTGGGGGGCTATATAGGCAGGCAGGACTATATAGGCATGCAGGGCAGGCTATATAGGCAATCAGGGGTATATAGGCAGTCAGGGCTATATAGGCAGGTAGGGGTATATAGGAAGGCAGGGGTATATAGGAAGGCAGGGGTATATAGGCAGGCAGGGTTAAATAGACAGGCAAGGGTATATAGGCAGGCTGGTGGGCTATACAGACAGGCAGGGGTATATAGGCAGGCTGGTGGGCTATACAGGCAGGCAGGGGTATATAGGCAGGCAGTGGTATATAGGCAGGCTGGGGTATTTAGACAGGCAGGCAGGGCAGGTAAAATAAGAAATAGTTTACTTACCTCCGTCCGCTGTGCTCAGCGCGGGCGGCGCGATCATGTGACTTAATCGCGCCGCCCCAGTGATCACTGAGAGCCGGGCCCCTCAGCTCCGCGCCCACCGCAGTGAACTGTTATGTTCACTGCCGGCGGGCCCAGGAGCGGCATTACCGGGTAGCAGACGTGGTAGTGGCTGCCCTGGGACCCGGGACCCTTAAGAGCCCGGGCCCCAGGGCATCTGCTACATCTGCTACCCCGGTAGTTATGCCCCTGCAGAGAGCTTCTCTCCACTATCATATAACCCTACTGTATATATCAAAGAGCTCACTTTCTCTCCTTCTATCATATCCTGCTCTGAGAATACTCGCAGGTTCACTTTAAACTCAAGCTCTGTTCACATTGGTTTTTTCCCCTACATTCAATCTTTGTGGTGTGAACAAAGCCTTAATGGGACTCCCTACTCCTCCTAAAATGTCAGAATACTAGAAGTTTGATGCAGAGCCATAACAATAGTCTATGCAACTGATTCTTTAACACAGACTCTATGGACCTCATTAAACTGAAAAAGAACAAACCAAGTACTCTATAGTCTGGCTGCCTATTGATTTATTCATTTTATGATACAGCTGAACAAATTAAGATAAACGCCAATTCCAAATGCTGCAGCAAATCTTATTTTGTCCTCAGAGAAAATATTTTATGGTACAATTACCTAAACAGAATCCGGATAAGAATGGGAAAGATACCTACTGGCTTGTAGTCATCTTGATTCACCTGAGGACAGGGGACTAATAAACTGGAACCTCATGGGATTACAATGCATCAATGTTATGAAAACTAAATGTGCCAATAAACAATATCAAAGTACAGTAAATACACTTAATGTGCTAGAAATTCTAATAGTTCTGCATTAAGTTCTAGCACAGGTCTGCAAGATAATGTAGAATTTCACAAAACCGGGCAAACAGACAAAGAGAACCAATTGTAAGTCTCTTACAAATAAGAATTGATTATCGGCATATTTTGAGGTAGCAATTTATGATGGGATATCTCTGGAGACTGTCTTACATTATAAGTATTACATATGATTCTATGGTTGCATAGAATATACCACTTATTCAGAGATCTTTGGCTGGTGGAGCTTCTTTAAAGAGACACTACCATCATTTTATTTTTCCCACATACAGTGCCAAGCAAAAGGGTAACAATGTTTTGAACATTGTAGACAATCATCTTGGCTATCTCATACATCAATCTGACTTGCAACTATTTAGCAGATGCTTAGCTATGCGGATTTTGGTAATTTTTTTGTAAAAATTGGGTGGTTGTTTTTTAATATCAGTTTTTAAAACTCCCTTGTGTACATGACTTTCTTGTTTTTCTTTCTGACTCCCCCTCTGTAAGCTCTGATAGCACAGCAGTGAGGATAGCTTGATAGATCTCTTCCAGGTTTACTAATGTAGTGAGATGTGTGTTATCAGCCAGGGCTGTGGAGTCGGCAAGCCAAAGCCCCGACTCCGACTCCTCAATTTCCCAAACTTCCGACTCCTGATTCCCTCATACATGCGCATGTTTAAGTGATAACTTTACTATAGTAAAATGGTTACATCTGGCTGTTTATCACCTATAAAATATACAATAATCAAGCAATATAGGTGACAGACAACTGACAAACAAAGGTAACAATGTTTTGATCTTTGAACACTTGAGGGTAGAGTTGAGAAAAGCTTGTATTTTTGTATCCAAGTCCAGGTCTGTACCAACATTGGAATGTTTTATAAGAGACCTGGTATCAGATTTTGGTCAAGATTATTGCTTGAATCTGATTCAGAGTCCAGAAGGGATTCAGGCAGAGCTGAAAAGCCCAAGAGGTTGAATTATCAAATACTAACAAAATCATAAAAATTAACATTTTGATTTTTTAGAGCAAAACAGGTAACAATGCATTAGTTACAGGGAAATAATTCAGCAGAACAAAGCAGATGCAAAATACTTGCAAAGTCACATTTATGTATAATAAAGTAAGATGACTGTATAAAAAAAAATTACAGAAGCCTCGCATGTAAAAAGCTGTAGTGGATGGCAGAGATATGGAGTCCTGAAAAGTCACAAGTTCCAAAATTCATTGATACCAATTTTGCTTGTCACTGGTAAAGATATATTTATTGGATATGACATTAAGAACACAAAAAAATTGTAAATATGTAAAACACTGCAGGAACATTTGTGGAGGTCCCTCTGAATTTGTTCTGAGAAATATTATCGCCTCCCATCAATCCTGCATACCATGACCTCACATCTGATCTACATTATTTCCATGCTAGAGAACAAGCTCTCTTACACAAATCTTGGGTTGGGGCAAAGCTGTGACCACAGGGGCAACATCTCTAACAATGTCAGTGTATAAAGGATTGCCTCAAGCCAAGGTCCAGTCATTGATGAATGGTTATCTTCTACTTCATTGAAAGCAGGTGAAACATTTTGCTGAAAATCTGTTTGCCCCTGGAGCAGAAATCTTTTCCCAGGGGCAGCACTTTGCCCTGCTCCATGTCATCAATTAACCTCCCTCATTTGATGAGTGTCTGAAGATATGGGACAGCAGCATCACATGTCCGGACCCAAATCCTCTTCTCTTTCACTGCATAAACAAACTGGACCAATGTATTATATATTTTGGGAGTCGGAGTCGGTCCATCTTATGACGACTCCGACTCCTGCGAAATAGGCTCCGACTCCACAGCCCTGTTATCAGCAGGAACTGATAAGTGTGACGAAAGCTGAAAACCCCTTAGTGCAATTAAAGATTAACCCATTATCCTTTCATGCAATGTTCTGGTCATTGCCCCTCTGGTCTAGTTTCATATCTAGGCCTGTCCAAAGAACAGTAAAGATTTCATTAGGTCATTATCTACTACATGTTTCATCTTTTTATTATAACAGCTATAAAAGGGCAAGATTTGCTAAGTAATTTTTAATTGCATATAACCGCCAAATAAAAAGAAAAACACAGTCAAAAACGTAAAAATAAATTTTTTTATCCAGGAATATTGATTTGAACAAAAATAACTCTCCAGGATGGCTATGCTTCTTTAACGGGGTATTCACATCTCAGACTTTTATGGCATTTGCACAGTGTCTCTATCTAGTCACAGAGGCCGTGACACTAAACAGAAGGGGGTCTCCGTCCTGGACACAGGTACAGGTATGGGTCCCTCACTCAGACATGTTTTATGGCCTGTTTCAGGTGGGATATTACCTGTATGTTTAGTAAGAAAAATCCCTTTAAGGTTGGTCTGGGTGTCAGCATCAACCTTTTTGCTTTATCTTTGACTTTACACTTGGTCATTTGGTTATAAGAGAAAGATCATGTTAGTTCTATATCCCCAATAACATGATAGCTCCAGGGTCGTCTTAACAGCATTATGGGCCTCTGGGCAAATCAGTGCACTGGGCCCTGGCTAAGAACATGACATCACACCAGGTCACGCTTCTAACCACCCCCAAGCACCCCCAGTCATGCCCAGTTCCCTCCAGCAAACCAGCACCAAAACAGTGGCTGTTTTGGTGCAGAATACAGTATACCTGGGACCCTCATACCCTGAAAATTCACTCAGAGAGGTGAAATTGTTTAGGGTAGGTCCTCATCTGGACTGAGGCCACTTTGCTGTTTGTGGATCAGCCCTCAAAAATGTGCGCTAAGAGCCGTAGATTTTGATATATGATTATATATATATATATATATATATATATATATATATAATATATATATATATATTTACATAGAAAAAACTTGTAGCACTCACTAATGTTTGATAAAAGTTTTGGCTCCTAATAGAGCCTTTATTAGGAGCTGAAACCGTTGCCGTGAGATAGGAATAAAGCCCACCTTTTTCCACTTTTTTTTCCAAACTTTTGTGAGTGCTGCAGGTTTTTATTTTCCATTCATTATGCATTGACCATGAAAAGGTCTTTTGTTTGCTTGTCACCTAACTTCATCAATTATTATAGGAGTGCTACCTATTTGTTCACTAACAATTAGGTTCTGTGATTGTTTTTTTTTACAAAAGTTTAAAATATCCAATAAATTTCGTTCCATTTCAAGTGTCAACAAGTCTCCCACTTGTTGTTGATTCTTCACAAAAAAAAAAAAATGTATATCTTTGAAGTCTGAAATGTGGCAAAAGGTTGAAATAGTTCAAGGGGGCCGAATACTTTCAAAAGGCACTGTATAGTGTTTATGGCATCTGCAGAGTGCTGCTGGTCCATTTCTGTGGAGTGACAGTGGAGTTACTAGGGTTTATAAAGATGCATTCATAGCTAGGAGACCGTTTTCTATGCATGATACCTCTAAATGATGGTCATACAGTTAATAATAACACCACTATACAAGGAGCGAATATTATCACTGGTTAGCCCAATCAATAAAATAAACTTGGCTAGCTTTCATGATTTTCCTTCCTCTTTAGACTCCTGTAGCTTGGCATGATCTCTAAACCTCCCTGACACAGCTTTGTACTCACATATTTTTAATATTCATCTTTGTACTTTTTTTGCCATTTACAAGTTAATATTTTAAAATTTAATCTAACCCTACCAATTGAGTTCTAGGAGGATCTTGTCGTTTTGAAAGGACAATTGACACATGGAACATGGCTACAATGGCTGGGCATTCTAGATGAAAACGAAATACAGAATTGCTTTAATTGTCCACAAATTATTATAAGTTAATGATGGCTGACCCCACCTAAATGACATAGTACTCAGGTACATAGTTATATGTTTAATGAAAATAGTATAAGGAAAGTGAAAGCCTTGGTGGTCCCGCCATTCTGCAGCATAGTAGCAATACTAGGCACCATCTTGGAAGAAAGCAACTAAATTCTTATAATCTGATACAGTCCAATTATAATAGCAGGATCAATGCCACAAATCTGTATTTTAACTGGACAACAACCTTTCACATTGAAGCCCATGCAAAACAGTTCACATAACCTGGGGACTCTGTAGGCAGCCATGTAGTATTAATATGAATATGAATGCACAATGCAAATTAGCGATAAGTAACAACATTATACATCTGCAACAATGGCAATGTGCTAGTCACAATAATGTTCCTATGAGAATCTCCATGTAATTTGATGTCGGTATTATCTGTATACTAGAAGACGTAGTCATCTCACTCCTTGATTCATGTTATGTGCATCCTATTTCAAAATCTAAAATGTATTTAAAAAAAAAAGTGTGTTGCGCACTTACAGAAAAGAAAAATGCCCAGTGCCTTTATCAATTTAGTTATGCATGCTGGCAGTGTTCATCGGATTACAATTTTCTCACTTACTGCCACCATAGCATTCATACAAGATTGCCTATCAGCTCTGACTCCAAAAATGAAAAGTTTTAATCTGGCAGCCAACTGAACTCATAAGCAGCGTATCTATTTTACATGCCCTGTTTGTTAGTAGGTTTATAACATGACGTTTGCACTTATAATTTATAGTAGTAAGTTTGCAATTTAGATGATTACTAAACAACGGTTGTTTGTCAGGATAATCATTATTATTTATTCAGTCTCTTACAGAACAGCTGCCGCTTGATTGCATTAATGATAAAATTTGCAGTGATAATTCACAGAATACAACTGTAGACTATACTTTATATAGGTCACAGAAGGTCATCCTACTGCCACTGTCAGACTGGGGTTACTATGTGACCCTGCACGGAGATAATTTCTTGTGTGGCTACGACTAAGGGTCTATAACCTGAAACCTGAAACGTGTCAGAAACGCGCTCTGTATGCTGTTTTGGGCTGCTTTTACCATGGGAATTGCATAAAACACAGTTATTTTACTTATGTGGAGGACACTGAACTGTTCTTCTTCTTTGGATAATACTTGTAGGGCTCCCCCGTGTTTTGTGCATCCTCCAGTGCTATATGAGTAAAGCTGGATTTTTGCTTAACTAGTGAATTCTTGGGCCCTTCAGCACAATGAATTCTTGGTGCCCACCAGCAGAGTTAACTCTTGGAACCCATCAGCAGAGTTAATTCTTGGGGCCCATCAGCAGAGTTAATTCTTGGGGCCCATCAGCAGAGTTAATTCTTGGGGCCCACCAGTAGAGTTAATTCTTGGGGCCCATCAGCAGAGTTAATTCTTGGGGCCCCATCAGCCTGAGTTAATTCTTTGGAGCCCACCAGTAGAGTTAAATCCTTTGCCCATCAGCAAGTTAATCTTGGTGCCACCAGTAGATTAATTCTTGGGGCCCATCAGGCAGAAGATAATTCTTGGGGCCCACCTTGAGTTAATTCTTGGGGCCCACACAGTGAAGTTTTAATTCTTTGGGCCCACCCAATGGAGTTTAATTCAGGGGTCCATTGTGGCAAATACGCACAGACTACCATATGACTCCTTTTCTTTCTGTACCTCTCTTTTCGCTGCTTTCTCCCTTAGAAAACCTTCCCCCAGTTCCCAACATGTCCAGGGGCTCACCATGCCGAGGGGCCCATAAGGGGTTTCTCCTCCTCCCCTCAGAGGCTGCTTACTCCCAGGTAAATCAGGTGTAAGAAGGAAATGACCACTCTGGCCATGGATTATGATGAATGACTCTCCCCACTGTCAGGTGTTGTCAGATTTAGAAAACCTAATTTAAAGCATCAGAACTCTGACTTATCAGGACCATCATTTAAGGCGACGTGTCCCAATACGCCAACGCCATTTTTTTGGTCTATTTTGCGGCAAAAACATTTTTGACGCCATATTCTCGATGTAAAAGAACTGTCGCACACCAAAACTAGCGCATTATATCTTCACAAAACACATTGTAGAATGTGCCTAAAAAGGCGCATAAACATATGGTAACAATGATACGCAGTTTGCGCCTCCGTAACACAATCGCGCCTTTTTTAGGACATTACATACACGTAAAAGCGCATAAGTTTACTATGTCAGGTAGAACCAACGCCATATATTTTGAATTCTCGTACTTTTCAGGCGCACTTTACACTGAATTAATGCGCCTGAAAACTGCCAAGCGGCGCCGCCATTATTAGGAACAAGTCTGCCTTTACTTGTTTATGAAATGGAAAGCAACTACAAGGAGCAGCTGTTGCTTTAAAGGTCCTGGCATATGTGTGTTACATGGATACTGTTATGAGCATGTATAGGGCATGCACCGATCCTTTTAGATTTAAAGGGGTATTCTCGTTTCATCATTTGGCAGCCGTTTATACTGGTTGCTAAGCAGAGCTTGTGAAATGGAGGGGCATGTTTCTCCTCCCAGCAGGGCGTATCTTCTCTCTCTGCAGACACGCCCCAAAGTGACAGAACAACTCATCAAAGGAGGGAATGACTTATCAGATAATACACCTCCTATGAGTCTCTGTATGTCAGGGGTTACTTTGCTTCTGGGTCAGTGCTGTATTCAATGTCATGTGATGGTGACCTGATGACTAACAGATATGTGAGACAGACACACATGAGACAGGTAGACTGATGTGTGAGACAGACAGATATGTGACTCACTTGGTATTGCGTAGTGAAAAATACAGTTCTGCTTAGCACACTGTATTATGTGATAAAATGCACTCATTTATATCCAAGAGGCCTAAAAATGAACAGGTAATATTTTCATGTACTGTAGCTGAAGGGTGGCCCCCAAGATCAACTCCCCTGGTAGGCCCTAGGCCCCCCAGTCTGACACTGGACTAATAACATACTGACTACAGGAGGATTTGGTTTAATATTGAATATTCAGTGGTAACTTCTAAATGGATTTTAATAAATGTACAATACATCGCGTTTAAAGTTCATGAAAAAGATTCGGGGACAGAACCTTCTCCAGGGTGAAATTTTGTTTTGGGCTGGAATGCACACCTTGACTGAGGATGATCTTTAATAATAATAATAATAATAATAATAATCTTTATTTCTATAGCGCCAACATATTCCGCAGCACCACTTTAACAAATTCAAGGGTAAACCATATACATCATTACACATTTAAAAAGTACTTACAAATAGACACAAGGTGTGAGGTGCCCTGCTCGTGAGAGCTTACAAAATCTAAAGGAGTGTATGGGTGAAAC
Source organism: Phyllomedusa bahiana (assembly GCA_025379985.1). Taxonomy (NCBI): domain Eukaryota; kingdom Metazoa; phylum Chordata; class Amphibia; order Anura; family Hylidae; genus Phyllomedusa; species Phyllomedusa bahiana. The sequence continues at coordinate 28,250 of JAODAL010022028.1, forward strand.
ATACGGGAAAAAAAAAAACAACAACATACTCCTATTATTATCCAGGCGAGAAAGCCACTTCGATATATATTACCAACCATTAATCGTAAATCATAAGACAAAAACCACAGAAGAATAATCAATACTTTTGGGCAAGATATATATTAAAATATAACTTTTAATGAAAATTACTGATAAACCTAACAAATCTCCCCTAAAATTGCCCTAACAATTTCCCTAAAATTGTTCGGAACCATCTATCCGGCCCAGCATGCCACCTGGTTCTTCCCTGGACTCTCTCTGAGTGTGAGAATGCCTAACTTTGCGCTCACCCTGTATACCATAAGTGGAACGTGAGTGTATCCACCACATTGTATATGTATATTCTTTTCAGCATGCTGTTACGGTATTCTAGTTTGGGAACCGTGTATTTTTTGTGTATATATTTGTACTAATGAGATTCCCTTATAGTACTCGTTGCCACTTTAGAAGGAGTTTTTGTCCCCTGATGAACCCACTCTCATCGGTGGTGGGGGAAAAAACGCGTCCTGGACAGGGATACTGTATATATAGTCTGCTTGGTGTGTGGTGACTGATGTTTAGTCTAGTTGGCATTACACACTGTAGTTTGTATGCATAGGTTTAGTGGGTAAGGTAACTATCACTAATTGCACTTAATAGGGTTTTTTCCTAGTATAGGTTCTTGGTGGGGTCGCCCTTTTGTTGGGCGGGTTCCCCACGTTATTAGGCAGTTTAGGTAGGGCAAATTTTAAGGGAATTGTTAGTTTTATCATAATTTTCATTAGCAAGTTATATTTTATATACCTATCTTGCCCAAAGGTATTGATATCTCTGTGTTTTTTGTCTTGAAAACATACGGTAAGAATTGCCAAGTTTACAATGGTCCCGGCATGTTTCATTAAATAGGGGGTGTTTTACATGAAAAATGGATGAACCTGCCACCCAGACAGTACATCCTAAATACATAAATCCTGTAATTGCCCAAGTGCAGGGACTGACAAGATGTGTGTGATAGCAGTTAGGGATCTTGGTGGGCCCAGACCGAGAAATGTTTTTCAGGGCCCTCTTAAAACTGATGAGGGTTGTGAATGTGCCTGATCGCCCGCTGTAGCATATTCCCAGGAAGAATTGGTCCGCAACGTGGTTGAATCTTGTAGCGGGCATGGAGGTTTTCGGGATGATTGAGGAATTATTCTGATATCAATCAGCAAGACTGAGACAACGTGTAGGGCGTTAGACAGAACAGGAGGAGATGTAGGGAGGAGCAGCGCTGTGGAGAGCTTTAATTATATGGTTAGAGTGCTGCGAGTTTTATACTGTATCCTGTACTGGATGGTCAACCATGCAGTGACTGACACAGGGTAGAGGCTCAGTATAGCGGCTGGAGAGAAAGACAAAGCCTGGGCTGCCTCGCATTTCTGGACACATTGGAGAGGGGAGAGTTTTGCAGAAGAGGGAGACCGATAAGCAAGTAGTTGAGTAGTCCAAGAAAGACAATAGAAAGAATAAGAGCAGTAATGAGATGTTTTGATCGTTTCCAAATTGAAAATGTGATTGATTTTGGAGATATTCTTGTGGTGCCAGGTGACAGGAGCGGGCAAGGGATTGGATATAATGGGATAAGGTCAGATCAGAATCAATAAACCCCTAGACCAGCGGCCTGCTGCCTAGGGAAAATGGTGGTTACCACTACAGAAACAGAAATAGCAGGGGGGGTTGGTCTAGTAGATGGCCGGAAAGACAAGAAGTTTCGTCTTAGTACGGTTTTATTTTTCAGATGGAGAGAGGATCATGATGTCAGAGACAGCGGACCAGACATTCACTGGTGTTTTGTAGCAGTGCTGATGATGTAACGGAGGTGGTGTAATAATTGGGTTGTCATCCGTATAGAGATGGTACTGAACCAAATCAACTTAATGGTTTGTCCAATGGGGGGATGTGTACAATGAAAAGATGAGAGGACCTAGAACTGATCCCTGAGGAACTCCAACAGCAATAAGAGAGGAGGAGGAGTTCGGAACCAAGAAAACAAGACACTGAAGGAGCCCGCTCGAGAGGTAGGACAGAACCAGCGAGAGCGTTGACCTGGAGGCCAATGGTGCTGAGCAAGCTGAGGAGAAATTGGTGATCCACAGTGTCATATGCTGCAGAGAGATCCAAGAGAAGCAACAATGAGTAGTTACCCTGAGATTTTGCTGTTAGAGGTCATTTGAGACTTTAACTAAGCAGTTTCCATGGAGTGTAGGATGCGGAAACCTGATTGCCAGCGTGTCCAAGAAGAGAGTTAGCAGAGAGATACGGATAGGCGAGAGTAGACCCACGCGTTCCAGGAGTTTAGAGAATGACGGTCAGGTTAGAGAAACTGTCGGTAGTTATCAGCACCAGGACGGTCCAAAGAGGGCTTTTTTTATAAAGGGGTATATGCTTAGTTGAAGGAAGATGGAAAGATCCCAGTGGAGAGAGAGAGGTTTACAGATAGGCAGTAAGGTGAAGAGGACATCTGGAGAAATAGACTGGACGAGTTTTGGAATTGAATGTGGGTCAGTAAGCAGGTTGTGCCTGACACATTCTTCCTCTGTCCCTCAGGTCAAGGGCTGCGGTAGATAAGAGGACGTTGCGGTTTATGGACAGTATGTTTTATTATTTGGTGATTGTGATTTGATGTTTTGCCGGAATATTTCAATTTTATCTTTTAATTGAGTGTCACAGGTCTTTCAGCACTAGGTCAGTGACTGGAGCCTGAGCTTTAGGGGCCTTAGTAGGGAGTGGAGGAAGGTGGTCAAAGAGGCTTTTTTGGGTTGTTGTGTAGTGTGGGAGATGATGAGGTGACATATTTTTTGTTTGGCGCAGTAGGGCAGTTGAGCAGTCCTGAGCATGAATTAGAGTGGAGAAGACTGCAGGTAGCTTTGACTTTTCTCCACAGCCACTCGCCACACCTGGAACATCGCTGGAGAACAACGTAGTCTTAGGTGTTGTGCCAAGGCTGCGGCGTCCTGACTCGGGTGTGCGGTGTGTGAGTGGTGCCAACATGTCCAGGGTGGTTGTTGAGAGTTTTCAATGTAACTTTGCAGCCTGTCTGGACAGGAGAGGGGAGGAGAATTGGGGCAGTGAGGACTGTAATGGTTCTGTGAGTTTTTTCCTGAGTATTAATGGATCGGAAATTTCTGAATGGATGATGGGCATGGTGTGGGTCCAGAGAAGGCTGAGAATTGATAGTAAAAAGAAATAATGTTATGATCAGAGAGGAGCATAAGAGAATTGTGTGAGGTTAAAATTGATGAAGACGACATAAGAACCAGATCAAAGAGAGTTTCCCAACCTTGTGGGTGGGAGAGTCAGTTAACTGCGAGATGCCATGAGAGGAGTTTTAATGAAAGAAAACGTGAGGCAGAAGGAGCATGGGGTCATCAATTTGTGGAGTTGGAAATCCACCCATGATGAGATTGGGCATTTTCAGAAAGATTGAAGTTTGGGAGCCAGGCAGTAAAATGATCCAGAAACTGGGCTGGGAGAGCCGGGGGGGTCTGTAGAACAAACCTGCGACTCCTGATGGAAAATGGCTAAAGGGTCTGAGGGTGTGGACCTCAAAGGAGGGGAAAGTGAGGGAGGGTGCAGTAGGAAGTAACCTGGTAATGCAGTGTGGAGAGAGAAGTATCCGACTCCACCACCCTGCCATGTTCTCCAGGTCTGTTGGTGTGGTGAAGTTGGTAGCCCCACCCTATGGAGACAGCGGCAGTGCACGGTGTACAGATTTGCAGGAGCCATTTTTCTGTCCTGTGAGGGCCATCAGGTTGAGGGAGTTGAGAGAAAAAGGTCATGAACAGCAGTGAGTTTGTGTTGCAGACGTATCGGGCGTTCCATAGAGCACACTTAAAAGGGGCATAAAAAGACGTACAGCGAATTGCACGCAGGTTTAGCAGGGTTTTCTATGGAGGTCTGATTGATGGGGGGATGAGCAGTAAAGTAAGGTGGCCACCGGGGTTTGGGGAGAGAATGTCCCCATGCCAGCGAGAAGCAGAGAGAATGAAAAGAGACAGCATGAAGTGGCTCAGTGTTGATATGAGCTGGCGTTTGTGCAGTAATATGTGAGCTGGAGGGTTTGGGGTGGTTGAATAGGGGAGAAAATAGCGTGTGGGATGAGTTACATAAGGTGATGGAAGGAGAGAGGAGCTTATGTGGATAAACTTTTCTAGGCAAGATCGTGTGGTAAGATAGGAGGCAGAATGGGCTGCAAGGTAGAGTAGTAATAGCAAGCATGTAAATAAGGAGTATGCAAATAAGTGTAAGCAACTTACAAAAGGGAGAGTCCCTTCTCCCATATATGCTCCCTTCTGCTCACTTCAGGGATAATTCTGAGATTGCAACTCTAAATTTCCCACTTAGAAATTTGGCACGTGAAGATTGGGCCCCCCAGACCTCCGTCCACAGAACCAACATCCTCTGACAACTTATACCAACTATGATGATTATTCAAAAAAATGATGCATTAGGGCCTTCAGGTGTCGTAAACTGGGTGGAGCTACAAATAGCTCTGCAACAGAGCAGAAAACTTCGAGGGTAGTATCTGGGTAGATGGCTATACAAATAAACACAGGATTAAAGATGGAAGACATGAGCTTGGGCGAAAATATCCTAGACATAAATGTAACCATTTAAACTAAGCAAGACAGCTAGACATATAATGCGTTTTATATGCGTGACTTCTCTGTTTCCACAGACAGGACTAACCATTTAAACAAAGTCAAGAGACTAGTTAGACAAATAATGCGGGTATGGCTGGAATGTGCTGTTCCAACAGACAGGAACGTACCATTAAACTAAGCAAGACAGCTAGACACAATAATGCTGTGGGATGGCTGGGACTTTGCTGTTCCACAGACAGTTACGTACCATTTAACTAAGATCAAGACCCAGCTAGACCACATAATGCGGTTGGGGATTGGCTGGACTTTGCTGTTCCACAGACAGGACGTACCATTTAAACTAAGCAGAGACAGCTAGACACATAATGCGGTGGGATGGCTGGGACTTGCTGTTCCACAGACAGGTCGTCCTGTTCTGGCAAATGTTTATAAAATATTTTTGAAGAATCCTGACTATATGCTGTGGAGAAAGTAAGAGAAGTATTTGAGGACTTTAGTTGTTTGCTGTTATTTTTTCCCATTCTATGCCTGCAGTACGGGCTGCTGCTCTGTCTGACATCCACTTATGGTATCCCCTATTTGTTAGTCTATTATTTACGTTTTTCTGAAGTCTTGAGCATTAGAGCAGGACCTTTTGGCTCTAATGTATTTTTCTGTTAATATAGCTGCTATTGTATGTGGTGTATGGCAGCTGTTAGCTCTTAGGGTAGTTTTAGCCATGAACTCGTTTTTTCATATAACCACAAGCAAAAAAGGATAACAAAATTTCTTCTGAACTTTTTGACTTCAGGACTCCCCGTATGTCACCATCCCCACTACAGCTTTGAATGTCAGACTACCAATCATTTTATAGACAATCATCATTGCTATCTCATATATTTGACCTGCAACTATTTAGCCGATGCTTAGTTCTGCAGATTCTTGTCATGTAATTGCATTGTTACTGTTTTGATAGTATTTTGCAAATCCACCTTTGGCTGTCAACACTGCCTGAATCCTTCTGGGCTCTGGATCAGATTCAAGCATGTCTCAACCGAAATGTGATCCCAGGTCTCTTCTACACATTCCCAATATTGCTGCATACTGTCCGACTCATTTGGGTACAAACACAGCTTTTTCTTTAACTCTACCCACGAGCTTGATTGGGATGAGGCCTGGGGACTGGGGGGGCCAATCCAGCCACTCTACTTCATTGTCATCACTTATAGCTCAGTTTTGACACCACTATCGATCTTGTCAGAGTTCCAAACACCTTGGCTATGAGCAAACCCCTTATCAAGTTACCTCCATCGAACTATGAACAGTTCTTCAATTTTCTCTCGATCTTTAGCCGCCCCCTTGTCCTTGATTCTAGCAGAACCCATTTGCAACCATCAGAGCACCATTTTAATGACTTTTGCTCTCATCACTTCACATCTAAATTCACACCCATTTTCCAATCTTCTATTGGGTCTCACTTTCAATACTTTTTTGCAAACTCGAGCTGATGCTTCTTATGACAGTATTGAAGTCTAGGTATCTACCTTTTTACGGCCACCATTCCAGACTTGTGTAACGCGCGTCGCATGATACTTGCATGGACGACTGTGATCTCACTATTATAAACACTGAATCGGAATACAGCCGATTTTAACTTTGGCTAGCAAAGGCTGTCATTTGTGATTACAATACTAAGAGCTGTGGCAGTCAAAAACTGCCTGTTTGTATAACCTCTCAATCTAGCTATCTGTTCTTGTCAAATGATTAAAAAAGTGTTGATCAGAATGAAGCCAGATGCCATTTTTGGCCTTGGGCCCAGCTCTGGAAAAAAAAAATGCAGAATCTTGGAGATCTCTTTACAGGTAATTAGTACTTGGTGGCTGTGGTCCAGAGCCAAAGCAACGGAAATTAGTCTCCAAAAAAAGTCCTTCCTTTTAAAGTACTTTACTGTCCCCTCCTCTATGTGCACTGATGAGTCTATGGGGAGATGCTGACAGGTTGTTCGATCAGAGTTATGTCTGCATATTCACCGATAACAAGAGGTCAGTGTATGCAGCTGCTGCTCCCTGCAGACTTTACAGTATATAGCATTGTGTAAACCAATACCTAAAGTTCTGGAAAAGTAACAAATGCAATTATGATCCGGTTAGAGGATGTATAGTATTCCCAGCCTGATGCTTGTGTGTGGTGCAATGTGGGAGGCCCAATTATCTCAACAATGTGAATTCGGAGAGGTCTAAATGATGGTTAACCCCAAATGAAAAGCTTTCCAATTTGATTTTAAACACATTTCTATCTAACTGAATCCATTTCTGAATAACTGATTGATATTTATTCATTTGCATTTAAGAGGACTGTAAGGAGTTACATCGCTTTCTAATCTGAAAGACATTTGTCACTGATTGACCCTTTACTTTTCCAATTCTTTGTCTTACCTTTTCTCAAAAGAACTGCAGGAACAGCCTCTTTACTTAACACCATCTTCAATTATTTGTAGTTATTCATTTGATCCAGCATTGGCTGTTTGGCTGATTGTACCTCTGTGCCCTTAGGGCAGAGTTGTTATCTGTGAGTGAAGTTTTGCCTACAGGGAGCCAGCGGTAGATGGAAATCCATGACCTGTCTCATCAGACGCTCAGGCTGTTGCTCTGTTGGTTCAGATTGGTGGTTGCACATAACCACAAATCCATCACAAGCTCACCAGGGGCACATTTGCATTACAGAACGATTATAAAGTACCAACAACTACACAATCGATGAGGAAATATGGTTATTGGGGATTGTACATATACATGCCAGCTCAAATAAGCCTCAGTCAGGGGATGTCTATCTCTGCCTCCAGACGTCCATAGTGGCGACACATCAGTTGACCGCACAGCTTATCGGTGGCCTCCATGGGGATGTTCCATCTTTAACGTTGCTGGTTTAATGGTTGAGTTTTCACTTTATAGGTCAAAGAATATGGTTTTCTATGCTCCACAGATGTGACACAAATTACAATAATAAGATTTATGTTTTATATTCGATGCCGGTTTTGCACATTTTAATATGGAGTGGAGTTTTATTTAAGATAACATTTGGTTATCTTTGGTTATCTTTGCCTTTTGTATAGAGAATCCCTACTGGTTGTAATGTAATTATTTTAGTAAACATGCATACGCCTCCCTTCAAATTATAAGAGGACTTGGGGAGAAAGATGCTTTGTCCTTGTTGGTGTTATTAGAACAATTCCCCCCGGTTTGGGTAATAGGTTAATTAAATCCCTTGGTAAACAAAGCAGAAATACCCACCCTGCAACAACTGCTTACTTCTGCTCACCCCCCTCCCTCTCCCAGGGCCCATCTAACAGCATTTAGGGTCCCCCCTGTGCAAAGAGTTGTGCACTGTGCCCCCCCAACCAGAACCCAGCAGCCGCTCCAAGTTATATAAAAATGCTGCGTATAACCCTGGTCCTGGGTACACAGGATGGCTGACCACTATGATAAGTGAGGGGGCAATATGGTCATGGACAGCCATCCTGTTTCCGCCAGACCGGTACGCAGCATTTTAAATATAACTTAGATGCATGACTGGCCTGGCGGCACCATGTATGGGCACACATTAAGTTTTCATGTAACCTCTGCTATGTGGTCATCCCAGCCCCCTGACCCGTGCCACTGTCCCCCCATAGTACTCTCTTAGCAAATAGAAACTGCTATGTGGCCGCCCCGGCCACTACTAATGATAAGAGAACTCTGGGGGACAGTTGGCACGGTTCATGTGTGCTGGCTGACCCACAAGCAGAAGGTTACATGATAGTCAGCGGTCACCGTCCCCTCACCCATAATGCCATGTCACTGTTTCCCCCCACTCATTTGGCCCATGTCACTGTTCCCCACTCATTTGTGCCATGTCACTGTGACATGGCCAAACGAGTGGGACAAAGGACAAAGACATGTTCATTTAGGTGGGGGACAGTGACATCAAGTCACTGGCCCCCCCCAACTTGGCCATAGTGTAACCTGGTTTGCTGTGGCTGCCTGGTCGCCCCTCTGCTGCTGCCGCCCTCCTGAAATGGTGCCTGGCGTGCTGTTAATGCAGGTTGCTGTATAGTGCCGAACCTTTGTTTTTTTTTGTTTTTTTTTTAACTTACAAGTGTTTTCAAGCCATTGTGCAGCTGCGCTCCGCACTAAAAACTACATTTTCCCCATCGGGGCCCGGCGGGGGATGCAGAAGACTGGCCGCCGGGAGTACCTGCTGCCTGACTGATGTTGCGCCTGCGCTTTACTATTCACAGCGCAGGCAGGGCAGCGCCGCCTTTCTTCACTGCGGCAAACCAACCCTGCCTTGCTGGAATAGAAAAGTGCAGGCCGGATAGCAATATAGCAGTGGCCTCGCCCGCCAGTGGCCCGCTCTATGCAAGTTGCAAGGGCCCTGCGCTTTACTGTTTAAAAGCGCAGGCAGGGCAGGGTGCCGGCGCCGCATGTGAAGTAAAGGCGGCCCGCCCCAGCCTGCGCTAGTGAATAGTAAAAAGCGCATGGCTCGGCGTAAGCGAGGGGCCGCCCTGCTCTCTCCTGACCTCCGCACCCCCCCACACCGCCCCTGCCTTGCGCTTGCCGGATAAGTAACTAAGGCACAGGCAGGGCGAAAGAAACTGTGGTTTCGCGAGCGGCGGTGGGGTAAGTTAAATACATTGGGCCTGTGGCATGCAGCACCCTCCGGGCCCCAGGGGCCCCCCTGTTCACGTGGCCCACCGGGGCAAAGGGCCTACCTGGCCCCAAGTAGAGAATGGCCCTGCCCCTCCCACTGCAGCCGGATTAAAGAAAGACTGGCCCTGCAAAGCTAATCTTCTCTCCTGAGCACCAGAAGAGGGAGAACTAACTCAAAAAGCATCTGCACAATACATTTCTGCTCATCGTGGATTAGCCAAACAAATTTTTGCTCCAAATACATAAACTGAGGCATCAGGATCATGCCATGGGATGTGGAAGCGATGACATCAGCAGCAGAGGTACTTTGTTTTTTTTTAAACACAAAACTCCAAACGCCCCTTTTTTCAAGCCTCAAGAGGGGGGTAGTTATCAGCCTGTTTAGGTTGAGAAACTCACTCCTTGGCAAAAACCCCTTTAACATGTAGGGAAAGGTAAATGAAGACTATGACCACATACATTGCTGTTTTGATATTGCTTTATTCAGGAGATAATGACAATTTTTATCTACTGCTTCTGTACACAAGATTCTCTAGGTCACTATACCACCTCTCTCTGCTTTATCTTATCTCTCATTGATCCAAGCTGTCATGCCCACCATGTAAAGGTCATTCCCGCTTAGTCTTATCAACTAGCATCAAGAGGCTTGTCACCCTAAGTTAATGATAAATTCTAAACCTTAGAGCTCTGTATTGTTATAAACCTCCTGCAGTCACATCACTCTAATAGAATCAGCTAGGAATAGAAGAGCTTACATGCTAATCACTGTTAGGCCTCGTTCACACGGCTTATTTCTCCGCAGATTGGCGCCGTACTCCGCGTCGGATTTGCCGCTGCAAGCACGGCTCCCATCCGCGTAGTCATTACGGTAATCCAACTTCTCTCATAGATAACAGTGGATTCCGTCACTCCTCCCGTCGGGAAAACCGGGGGGGGGGGGAGAAAGTGACCCTGAACATTTTCTTACGGGCGTTCGGCCCGGGAAAAAAAAGCCCTTGTCTTTGGGGGCCCGGGGGGGGCTTTTCCCCCCCGGGCCCCCTCCCCCCCTTATTTAAAGGCCCGGGTTTGTGAGCGGCAAACCCGGGGCCCAAATCTTTTGGGAAAAAAGCCGTGTGGGAAAACGGCCTTATAATGCCTCCCAAAAATCTAACCAGGAAGTGTGGGTTAAAGCTGTAGGGGGGCTTGTGAATCGAATGGTGAGACACGCCTTTTAAAAGGGTGACTTATACTATACCATACCCACCGACTTCTTTGGCACACATGTATGCCGCAAGGGCTTTGTTCTTTTTTGCATTGCATTTAAAAAGGTTTTAAAAAAAAATTTTTTTTTAAAACCCCCAAAAACATCATTAAAAAAATATCAAATTTAGTTAAAGGGTTTCAAAAACTTACCATTAAAAAGTTTCCCTCAAGAGCAGGTGCAAAAAGGGGGGTTTTGTTCCATACATTAAGTAAAAAAAAAACTGAAAAATTTTTAAAAAAAAAAAGTAATTATGTTTGTTGGGGGATCCCAAAACCCCTTTTTAGGTATTACTTTTTGTAGCTTTTTTGAAAAACTTAAACTATACCCCTCCCCCGGCCAATTTATTAGGTACACCATTTTTGTAAAAGGGTTTTGGGCCCCCCCTTTTTCCTTTAGAAAATGTCCAATTTCTTCGGTTTCCCAAAATTCCCCAAGGTGTTTCAACCCTGTCAATTGGGGAAACCAAGGGGGGCCCAAAAAGGGGCCAAAAAAAAAAATCCCCCAACCCCTTGAACACCACCCCCACCAGCCTGAAAAGTTTTATACAAAGGGGATTTGGGTCCATGCTTTCTGTTGTTGAGCCAAAAAATTTGAACCCTAAACCCTCGAAGCGCAGCAGAAAACGAGACTTAACCCGGAAAAAAGTTTTTTTCCCAAATTTTTCGTCCAATTTTTGATTGGGTTGGGCAAATTGGGGGGCCTCAGTTTCCGGGTTTTAGCTGAAAGGAGTGGGCACCCGGGTGTGGGGCCTTTTTTGCTGTAGCCCATCTGCCCCAAAGTTCGCCGTACTGTGGTTCGAGATGCTTTTGCCCCCTTGGTTTTAACGGGTGGGATTTTGAGTCCCCTGTTTTTCCCTTTTTATCGCTCGAACCGTTGCCCCTTTTCCTTTGGGCCTTGGCTCAACAAGGCATTTCCGCCCCAGGAATGCCCCTAAAGGATGTTTTTCTTTTTTGGGGCCCTTTTTCTTAAAAAAAGGAAAGGTTTTTACGTTTAAAATCCCCGGAATCAGGTTTCTGAAATACTCAGGGCCGCCCTTTGGGCCCCCAACAACCATTTCCGTTCAAAGGGGAAATTTAAAACACCTTTCTTCCCCTACTGTTGCTCGGTTTGAAATGCAGGAGAAATTTTTTGGGCCATGTCACATGCCTAAATGCATGAGTTGCCGCCAAGGGGAAATTTGGGTGATTAGAAAATTTAAATGTTTAACGGCGTTGGGAAGGTGTACCCAATAAAGTGGCCGGTTTAGTGTTGATAATTATGGGCCCAAAAAAAATAACCCAAAACCCCATCAGTTTCTCAAAGAGGGAAAAATTGATCTAAAAAATTCCTTAAAAGGGAAAAAAAAAAAAAAAACCCCACAAAAAAAGTATATAAAAAACAAACTTTATTTTAAAAAAAAGTTTTTTAAAAAAATTTCAAAAGGGAAATTAAAAAAAGTGGTTAAAAAGACTGCCCAAAAAAAAATAGGGAAAACCCCCCTGCTCCTAATTAAACCATTTTTAAAACCCGAAAAATCCAGAAAAAAAAAAACAAAGAAAATATTGTATACCATTGTGCAGGTTTTTAAAAAATATTTAATATACAAAATAAATTTGTTTGAATACCTTTTCCTTAGTCAGAATTTTCAGCAAAGGCCAAAAAATCCCAAAAAAAATATGTGGCGGGTATAAAGGGTGCCCGGAATGTGTTTTTGCATACTTACTCTCCACTTTATAGGGGGGCGGGGGGGGGGGGGGGACCCATGAATTACAGGCTGTATTTGGGGGGAAAATTGAAATGCAAATTTCGCTTCCCAAATTTTGGTTTTTAAAACAGGGTTATTGGGGGTGGTTATTAGGGGGGGAGTTTTTGGGGGAGGATGGTTTTTTAGAACACACACAAAAAAACCCAATAAAGTGTTTTAATGGGTATTTAGGGGTATTTTATTGGGGGTAACCCGGGATTTTATAACTGGAGGGTGATTGTAGCTCTGTGGGTCACTATTATATTAATAATGCCCGACCCACAAAAGTGATAAAACGGGTTTCAGTAATATTGTCAGGGCCCGTTTGGTCAAACCTTAAAACATGTTTTTTGTATTCCCTTGTAATTTAGCTCTGTCCCTTATAGAGATATTTTGCCCCCTTTAAAAAATAAATATATCCCCCCAAATAGTGTTTTTTTATACATAGATGCCCCCGTGTGATGTGATACATAACTGCCCAGTAGTGGGTAGTGTACATTGCTGTGTAGTGATAGTGAAACTTTGTGCCCCCCCTGTGATAATGAAAAATGTGCCCCCCGTAGTGATGTGAAACATAGCTGCTCCAGTAGTGATGTGATAAAAGCTGCCCATAGTTTGGGGGTTTGTTTTAATAGCTGCCCCCGTAGTGATAGTGAAAATAGTCCCCGTTTTGATAATGAAACATTGCTGCCCCAGGGGAGTGATAATTTAAACATAACGCCCCCCCTTTGTGATTGTGATCCCTAGCTGCCCCCCGTTTGATAGTGAAAAAATAGTTTCCCCAAGGGAGGATAATGAAAATTTGCTTTCCCCCCGTAGGGATAGTGAAAAATAGCGGGCCCCGTAGTGTAAAAGTAATAGTGCCCCAAATAGTGATTAAAGAAAAATTTTTTGCCCCTTTTTGTGATAGTGAAAATTTGTGCCCCCTGTGTTTGTGAAAAATAGATTTCTCCGTAGTGATAATGATACATAGCTGCCCCCAGTATGTAATGAAAAATTTGCCCCCGTTTGTGATAATGAAACATACTGCCCAGTAGTGATAATGAAACATAGCTGCCCCGTAGTGATAATGAAACATAGGGGGTTTCCCCCAGTAGTTATAAAAGATCATAGGTTTCCCCCGTAGGGATAAAAGAAAAATAGCCCGCCCCAGTAGTGATAGTGAAAAAATAGCTGCCCCGTAGTGTAGTGAAAAATAGCTGCCCCAGTAGGATAATGAAACATAGCTGCCCCCCCGTTAAATGTAATTTAAAATAGTGCCCCCGTAGTGATTTAAAGAAAAATAGCTGCCCCCCTTTGTTTATTTAAAGAAAACCAGCTGCCCCAGTAGTGATAGTGAAAATAGTGCCCCAGTAGTGATAGTTTAAACTAGTGCCCCAGTTAAAGGGTAAAGAAACATAGGGTGCCCCCAGTAGTGAAAATGAAACATAGGCCCCAGTGTGATAGTGAAACATGCTGCCCCCGTTGTGATTTGTTTAAAAAATACTGCCCCGGAGTGTAATTTAAAAAAAAAATTTGTGCCCCCAGTGTGATAGTGAAACCTAGCTTGCCCCGTAGTGAAAAATGAAACATAGCTGCCCCAAAAGTGATAATTAACATTGCTGCCCCAGTTTGTGATAGTGAAAAAAATTGTGCCCCCGTTGTGATAGTGAAAAAATAAACTGCCCGTAGTGATAATGAAAAATAGCTTTCCCGTGTATAATGAGACATAGCTGCCCCCGTAGTGATAATGAGAATAGTGCCCCGTAGTTTATAAAGAGACATTAAGCCCCAAATAGTGATAAAAAACATGTGCCCCCCCTAGTTTTTTAATGAAGCATAAATGCCCCGTAGTTTATGGTGAAAGCATAGCTGCCCCCGTAGTGATAATAGCTGCCCCCGTAGTGATAATGAAAAATGGGTTCCCCCAGTGTGATAGTGGCCCCAAATACTGATAGCTGGCCCCCCGTTTCTGATAGCTGCCCCCAAAAGGCAGCCAGGACATTTTAAAAAAAAAAAAAAAAAAAAAGAAGTCAATCACCTTTCCGGATCCCCGGCCCAAGGGTCCCCTTTCCCCCGGGAGGTCGCAGCGAGAGCGGCGCGGGGGGTGGTGGCGTTCCCCTGGGGGATTTAACTCCCGCGCCGTCATCGCTGCCCCATCTTTCGCGAGAGGGGGAAAGGGGAGGGGGGGGGGGTGATGAATCGCTCCCCGCTTTCCCTTTAACCCATGCCCGGGAAAGATGTGTGAGCTGCTAGGTACCCCGGGGAACCAGATTTTCCCCAAACCCCCGGGGTAAGTCACCGGGGGCCGGGGATCTGTTTTTGCCCGGGGCCCCGGGGCCGGCAGGGGTACGCTAAGGCCGCTTTCCGGTCCGTGGACCAGCGGTTGGGGACCCCCGGTTCTAAAAAAAGGGCCCTTTTTAAAAATACCCCCCCGAGATGCTCCTGGGGTGGTTTTTTAAAAATTTTTGCCCGGGGACCAATGGTTTTCCCCCACCTACTTTCATTACAACCCTTTAAGCTCCAGGGGCCCCTCTCTTCCCTTGGGGAAGGGAGGCTTTGCCCCGGGGGCCCCTTTAGACAGGGGCCCCGGTTGGGGAGACACCTACCCTGCCCAGTAAAAATTTGGGGGCAGGATGTGTCTTGTCGGGGGGGACGCATTTAAAGGGTTAGAGGGGCGCAACCCGGTGGATGGGCCCCCGGGGGACCCGGGGGAAACCCCCGGTGGGCCCCCCCGACCGCTGTGGGCCCCGGGGGGGCAAATGCCGTCGTCCCGGGGCCCGGGGGGGCCCTCGGTCATGGCCGGGACCGCCTTCCCGAGCGCCCCGAGGCCCGGGGGGGGGGTTGGGGAATTTGTCCCCCGGGTCCCCGGGGCCGGGGCGCGGGTGCCAGCGGAGCACACGCCCTTTGGGGTGCAACCCCCTGTTTGCCCCGGCAGGTGAAGGCATTAGGCTTCAACCTGAAAGGGGGGGCTGGTCCCTATGCTGACTAGGGGGCGGTGACGGGCACTTCCCCCGCGCCCCCTATGAGGGGTGGGAAATTAAAGGAGCCCGGGGGCCGGGGGCAGGGGGCCCCAGCCAGGTAAGTTGGGTGGCCCGTTGTTTTTTTTGTTTTGTTTTTTTTTTTAACTACCTACAAGGGGGGGCCCTGGGGTACAAGGGGGGGGGGGCGCCTGGTTTTCAAGGGGGGGTTGCCCTGGGGTACAAGGGGGGGGGGTCGCCCTGGCTAAAGGGGGGGGGGGGGCGGGCCCCCCTACAAGGGGGGGGGGGGGTTTGCCCTGGCTACAAGGGGGGGGGGTCGCCTGGTTCAAGGGGGGGGGGGGTTGGGCCCCCCCTGGCTACAAGGGGGGTCGTCCCGGCTAAAAAGGGGGGGGGGGGTGCCCCGGCTAAAGGGGGGGGGGTTTCCCCCGGCTAAAGGGGGGGGGGGGGTTTGCCCTGGCTACAAGGGGGGGGGTCGCCCTTTGGGTAAAGGGGGGGGGGGCGCCCTGGTACAAGGGGGGGCCCGACTACCTACAGGGGGGCCCCCCGGGGTAAACCCTTTAAAAATAAAAGGGGCCTGATTTCCCAACCCGTAGCTAAAGGGGGGGCCCCGACTTCCCGCACATATAAAGGAGGGCCCCCCAATACTGCGAAAAAACCCAAAAGGCCTTAACCCCGCCTGTATACTACTTTTATGGTAATCCCTAACTGGCCCGTATACTACCCAAAAAGGGGGGCCCCAACCTTTTCAGCCTATATAAAGGGGGCTTTTAAATACCTACAGCTTACCTTTTTTGGGAGGGAAACCCCCTACCACAGGGCTGGGGCCTTGTATTTGCCTTTTCCCCCTAGGGGTTTTTGTCTACCCTTCCTTTGGGAAAAATTTTTTTGGAAGGGGGGCAGAAAACCCCTTTGTTGGTTTGCATTATCTTTCCGAGGGTTAGCCTTTTCCCAAACCCCCCAAAAACCTTTTGGGATTTTAGGCCTTTTAAGTTATGGCTTTTTACCCGTTTTCCCACCCCTGGGAAAGTTTGTAAGAGGTTTGGGGAATAGGTTTAAAAAGATGCTGGGGAAAAATTTGGGGGTTCTGAGGGTATTTGTGTGTAATTTTGCAGGGATGAGTTGTTGGGCGGGGGGGCCAAAATCATCCCTGGCGGGGTGGAAAGGGATTTCAGAGGGGAAAAAAAGGGAAAAAGGAAAGAAACCTTAAAAAAATGAGAACGACTCATTTAGAATAGGACGTTTTCCCGGGGAGTCCCTGGAATTTTTCTTCTAAATTGGATCAGTGCTGATTTTACTGTAATGTGACCTGGCTGGAGTTGGGCCTCTATGTGGGGCTTATATTGTGGTGGGGGTAGGTTTTTACCTGATGGGTTGGCCTCTATTTGGTCTCTATATGGCGGGTTTGTTGGTTATTCCCGGGGTGGTGTTTTTGACCTTATTGGTTTTAGGCGGGTTGGGAGGTTATATCGGCACCGGTTTAATGCCCGCATACATGTGTTCCCCGATTGACCCCGGGGTTTTGGGTTAGAATTTTACTTTTCCCTTTTTGGTGTTTTTTTTTGAAAGGTTTGGGGAGGTTTTTGACCCAAAGGGGAAAATTTTTTTGGGGGGTTATTTTTAGGGGGGGGGGGGGGGTATTTTGTTTGGGGGGGGGGGGGGATTTTGTATGTGGGGGGCGGGGGGATATTGTATGTGGGGTGGAGGGGGGAAAAGTGTATGGGGGGGTGGGGGAAATTTTTGTTATGTGGGGGTGGAGGGGGGATTGTGTTTTTTGGGTGGAGGGGGGGCTAGTGTATGTGGGTGGAGGGGGGATAGTGGGATTTTTGGTTTGGAGGGGGGATAGTGGTTTTGTGGGTGGGGGGGGGGATTGTATGTGGGGGGAGGGGGGATTGTGTATGTGGGTGGAGGGGGGATAGTGTATGTGGGGTGGAGGGGGGGATAGTTTTATGTGGGTGGGAGGGGGGGGTAGTGTAAAGGGGGGGTTTGGGGGGAGGATATTGTATGGGGGGGGGGGGGGGGGGTTTTTGTATGTGGGTGGGGGGGGGGACGGGAACAAAATAAAAAAGGAAAAAAATGAGCGGGTCTAGGGAGGGGGTGAGCGGCATGGAAAAAGCAGGACTTCCCCTTCTGTCCCCCAAATACCTGACCGAACCCCTGACGCCCCAACCCCCCCCTGAAACAGAAGAAAAAAAGGCGTTCCCCTTTCCCGTCAGATGTCTGTGTTTTAAATGGGTTTTCAAACCTTTTCATGCCAAAATTCGTTTTTTGGGGGGGGGGGGTCCCGCTTTTTGGGGTCCCCTCCCGCCCCCCCGGGGGAGTTGGCTTCCCGCCCGCCGCCAGCTGGCGGCGGGGGTTCTTTAAAAGGCGCGGGGGAAGAGTTGCGTAGTGCGCTTTTTGGCGCCCGGGCCCGGTTTTACAGGGGGTGAAGCGGGGCCGGGTGCGCCCCCTTTACCCCCCCCCGGGGGTCTCGTGTGAAAGGGGGGGGCAGGGGGGGATCGCTCCCTTTTCCCCCTGTATTTTTCCCCGGGGCCGGTTTTTGTGTGGCCGGGACCCTACAGGTCAGGGCGAGGGGAAAATGATGCCGGTGCAGGGGGGGAGTGGACACGCGGGTGCTTCATTTCCCCCTGCGCCGTGAGGGAGATCGTTCCCGGAAACCCCGGCCCTGTGCAGGGGGCCCGGTGAGGTAAGTGGGGTTTTATTTTTTTTATTTTTAATTTGCTTTATGGGGGGGCTTTACCTTTGGAACCAAAGGGGGGGCACCCACCCGGCAACCAAAAAAGGGGGGACCTATGGCAAAAAAAAGGGGGGGACTACCCGGTTTTAAGGGCAAATTTTCCCGGGTTTCTTCCAAAGCCCTTTTGCCGTTTGGTGGAGTGGGTGTGGGGTTTTGAAGGGGTGTTTGGAAAAGCAAAATGGGATGTCCCTGCAAAAATTTTACGCGCCCCCCCAAATAAAATCTTTCCCGCCTTTTTTTCATTTTTCAAAAGTTTGGAACTATTTGGGTTTTCCACCGTTGCCCCCATTGTAAATTCAGGAGAGGAGAGGGGGGGGGTGAGGGTAGGGGAAAGTTTCAAAAAGGACACCCGTCACACAGAGGGGATTTAATGAAAATCCCCCCCCCCCCTCCCCCTTTTTCTCTCTTCCCGGAGAACATCATGGGGGGCTGATTTTTTTGGGCAGGGAACTAACTATCTTTCTGCTTTTATAATGCTTGGCCGGTCCAGCTCTGCCTAAAGAAAAGGGGCCCCCTTAACCCCGGGGTCCCGGAAAAGGTACCATTTGGGAAATCTTGTGGGAAAGGTTTATTTTTACTTTACATGGGCCCAAAATTTTTTAAACAGGGGAAAGGGGGGGAAGGGGTTTCCCCCTGCTCCATCAAAAAATTGTTTTTCTTAACACCTTAAATTAATTTTTTTTACATGATTTTATTTTCGGGGTATTTGTAGTTACATCCCTGCGCCCGAAGTTTCACCCCAAACCCCCAAAAAGGTTAAAACATGGTATCCCTGAAAGCTATGATTTCACAGCAAATTCCCAAAGGGAAAACTATTTCCAAATTTAAAAAAAAAGTGCATTTTGCTTCTTAAGGGCACTTTAAAATTTTGGGCCTCTTTTACAAGATTCCATCAAAAGTGCCAGAAAAAATAAATTTGGACTTTTTAGGGTTTAAAATACCCGAAGGAAACCTTTATTGAGCCAATGAGGGCCCCTCAGGCAAATTTTTTGGTTTTAATTATTTACAAATAATTTACATTTTACAGGCATCCCCCAATTTGGTGCCCCTAAAAACTACACTTCAGCCTGGAAAAAAAATGAAACCCTCACCCCGGTCCATATGGGGGGAAAAATTTTAAAAAAAAAAGGCATTTTTTTTGAAAATGGTTTTCCCCCCCTTTGGAAAAGTAAAAAAAAAAAAAAGCCCGGTTTTTAATTTTTTAAAAGTACCACTAATAAAGCCTTTCAGATTTCAGGAAAGGGGGCTTTATACTGAACTGCAAACTCCATAACAACAAAACCCCCCGCTTGTACAATTTTGTTTTTTTCAAATTTCCCCAAATAAATTAGAAAGTACTCATGTTCCCCAAAAAAAACCGGGTTTTTGGTTTGGGAGAAGGGCAAAAAAAAACCCAAAAAAAAATTAGGGGAAATGAGGAAATAAAAACGCCCGTTAACCAAAAAAACTTGCAGTGGTAAAGGGTTTTAAAATTACCCATTTTAACAAGTGGGGGGCCCGGGTGGGTTTGTTCCCCCATACTAAATGATTGGAAGAAGTTTTTTTTCGGGGGGTCTTAAAAAGGGGGGATAATGAAGAAATCCTGTCAGAGGGTCACCGGGGAGTCCCAAAAATTTTAATTGTTATTCTGCATTTTACTGTGTTTTATTGTACTTTTAAAATTTTCTCAGTTTGCAAATTGGGTTGGAAATGCAGATTGTGGCATTAGGCCTTTATCCTATATGCCACGTACAGTCTCCTATGGGATTTATTTTTCATTAAAGATGTGGTCATTTTTGGGTTTTTTTTAAATTTCCCTTTTTTTCATTTAAACCACAGTTGAGGTATTTTAGTAATTTTGGGAAAAAAGGAAGGCAACCCAATGGATAAATTTTTTCAGGTTTGGTTTCAAGTCAAAAGGGAGGGAAAAAGTTCCCTTTAAAAACTGCAGGGTAGAAAAGAAATTTTCACTCAAAGCAATTTTTGTGATGCGAAAAAATTCATTTTTATTAAAAAAGTATTCACAGGGGGGGTCCAAAAAATTTTGGGGTTTTTAGCAAAACAGGTGACTTGGAAATTTAAATTTTGATTTCGGTCCAAAAAAACCCTTTTTAAAAAAAGTCACCTACAAAAAAAGAAAAAAGAAAAAAAAAAATCAATCCCAAAATGTTACAGGTAAGTAAGTAAAAAGATGAAATATCAAAAAAACTATTTTTTAAGACTATTATTTACAAAAATAAAAATACAAAGATTTTTATAATGAATATGGGATTTTACAATATTTAAACTTTTGTAAAAATACAGACTTGATGAAAAATAAAAGGAAAAAAAATGGGAAAAAAAAAATGAGAAAATAATTTTTTTGGGGAAAATATATATATACATATATAACACAAACAAAATCGCAGTATGGGGTAAAGCAAAAATAAGGAACGAAAAGGGCCCAAAAATATATATACAAAATTATACAAAATTATATATAGAAAAACCCCTCAAGTGATGTTTATAGGGAAATCAGCATATAACATTATTGAGTATATAAGGTATATAAGGTAAAGATAATAATGCTACGAAATCCCTGTTATGTCCTATATGAAATAAAGGAATCTTACCATATGAGCTGTAGGAACTGGTGTACAGGGCCGCAGCCATAAAGATAGTGGGAGCCAGGTATGGCCAGGTATGCTAGGCGCAGGTTTATAAGCCGGCGCCAATAAGCGTTAAAGACGGCGAAACCGGAAGTCGTCAAGCGGACGACGTCATTTCCGGTTTAGCGTACTCATGGGAAATGTAGTCCAGGTATGGACCGCGCGTGCGCAATAGCGCTGCCGCGATCCGTGCTGGAAAAGGATAGAAACGTAAGGCAAAGCAGGGGAAAGAAGGGAAAGGCATAAAGAAAGGGAAAAAAAGGGAGGAAAAAAGGGAAAAACATTGAAAAAACAAAAAAGGGAAACTAGGAGAAAGTGGCAGTGTTTTTTCCCTTTTTCCCCCTTTTTTTCCCCCTTTTTTTATGCCTTTCCCCCCTTTTTCCCCCCCTTTGCCTTACATTTCTGTTCCTTTCCCATGGATCCTGCAGGGTATTGCCCAAATTTGCGGGCCCCAAACCCGGACTACATTTTTCCCCGAGTTCCTAAACCGGGAAAAACGTCGTCCCTTTTACACTTCCGGTTTGCCTCTTTTAACGCTTATTTGGGGCCCGGGTTATAAACCCCGCGCCTGCATACCTGGCCATACTGGGTCCCACTACTTTATGGGTCGGGCCCTGTACACCCCCGTTCCCACACTATATGGTAAGATTCCTTTTTTCATATAGGGCATAACAGGATTTTTTACATTATTATCTTTACCCATTACCAATCAGTTTTATGCTGATTTCCCTATAAACATCACTTGAGGGTTTTTCTATATATAATTTTTTATAAATTCTTGCCTTATCGTTCCTTTTTTTTGCTTTAACCCCCTACTGTGATTTTGTTTGTGTATTTGTATATATATTTTCCCCATAAAAATTCTTTTTCATTTTTTTTTTTCATTTTTTTTATCTATTATTTTATCTGGTTTGTATTTATCCCTTGTTTTTCTTTTTCCTACCTTATTATTCCCCTTTATTTTGCCTTTCCCTATTTTGCTTTGTTACAATTCTGTTCATTTAGCACGGATATGCTGCATCTCTTGTACTTACTAACCTGTATACATGTTGATTGATTTTTGTTTTCTATTTCATTTTTGTAGTGACTATTTGATAAAGGTCTTTTGGACCGAAACGTCAGTAATTATTTAAAAGTCCACCTAGTTTGCTATACCAATTTGTTGGAGCCTGTGAATACTTTGTATAAATAAATGAATTTTTTCGCATCACAAAAATTACTTTGAGTGCAGTCAATTCTACCCTGCAGGTATTTCTCAGTCACTGTATGATTGTCTTTTTATATAGAGTTTGTTGGTGCTATTTAGTCACTGTTTGGTGGTATTATAGCTATCTGATAAATAGGTCATATACGATTAGGACATGCACTCAATACAGGCCAGGGGTAAACTTTTTTTTTTTTTTTTACCCACACTTGAAGTAGATTACTGTATCTATGTCTGGTTAAAAAAAGAAATCCTCTCCGCAGTGTGAAGTCCATGTACTAATCAGATTAGATTGCGCAGCAGCGTTTCTAATTCATTTAAACACCACTGCTGCAGTCACCACAGTGTTTAAAGGGTTAATAAGTGGAGAACAGATCTGGCCGGACAGTATCAGATGCAACTAGCAGCGTCCACCAGCCTTCTATATAGCAGGATAACGGAGTTATCCTGCTACATAGAACATTACCGGTACCAGAACATTCGATTATGTTCTGTGTCAGTAAGGAATTAAACTATGTAAAAAGAGCATATTTTATTGAAAGAATAAATAAATATAAGTTTATTATCGATAATGTATATATTTGTTTCTGTTAGTGGCTGTGTTGGTTGGGGTGCCCAGCTCACTGCTCTGCCCAGGGGCCCATGATACTGTTAAGACGGCCCTGTAGAGCTCTACAGCCTTTTGCCCTGATATTTAAACCCTTCTATCACCAATGTCCCTCTATCAGGCTCAGCTAGGAATAGCAGAGCTGAAATGGCAGTCAATGCTGTAGAACTGCCCACAGCCAGAACAGGAAGTGGGCTTTGAAGTGAAGGCTCTGTGAAACCGCATGGCAAGAAAGTCCCTTTAAAAGGGTTGTTCAGGTTTGTTTGTTTTTTAAACTAAAGGATACTGCTGCCATTTTGATGGCATTCCAGCGATATGCCATCCTCACCCTCTGGCGGTGATCTATCTTCCAGTCTTCTGTCACACAGGACGTCACCACTGCAGCAGTCACGTGCCATTAGCTGACATCCCCGTTTGTAGCACTTATTTCCTAACAGTGATGTCAGCCAATAATAAAGTGGATGATTACCACGAGTGGAAAGCAGAAACGTGATGTCGATGGGGCCTTAATTTGTACCCTAACAATATACTTTTAATTTTCAAAGTAATAGGAAACAGTGAATGTAATAAACACATACAGTATCTCACAAACCTGAGTACACCCCTTACATTTTTGTAAATGTTGTCTTATATCTTTTCAAGGGACAACACTGAAGATATGACACTTTGATACAATCTAAAGTAGTCGGTGTACAGCTTACACAATAGTGTAAATTTGGTGTGTCCTCAAAATAACTCCACTCACAGCCATCAATGTCTATACCACTCAGACCATACACCACACACTGTATCAAATTGGTCTGCATGGCTGTCGTCCCAAAAGGAAGCCTCTTTTAAAGATGATGCACAAGAAAGTCCTCAAACAGTCGGCTGAAGACAAGCAAATTAATGACATGGATTACTGGAACTATGTCCTGAAAAGACCGAGATAAACTTACCGTATATACTCAAGTATAAGCCGAGGCACCTACTTTTTGCCACAAAAACCGGGAAAGCTTATTGACTCGAGTATAAGCCTAGGGTGGAAAATCCAGCGGCTACTGGTGAATTTTAAAAATAAAAATAGATACCAATAAAATTACATAGGCAGTTTAATGTCCCCCATAGGCAGGTATAGGCAGTTAAATGTCCCCCATAGGCAGATATAGGCTGGTATAGGCAGTTAATGTCCCCCATAGCATATATAGGCTGTATAGCAGTTTAATGTCCCCCATAGGCAGATATAGCTGGTATAGGCAGTTTATGCCCCCCCTCCCAATGGCAGGTTATAAGCATTTATAGCAGTTTAATGTCCCCCATAGCCTCGTAAAGGCAGCTATATGTCCCCCTAGGCAGGCTATAGGCAGA
This sequence comes from Phyllomedusa bahiana, assembly GCA_025379985.1. Classification (NCBI taxonomy): domain Eukaryota; kingdom Metazoa; phylum Chordata; class Amphibia; order Anura; family Hylidae; genus Phyllomedusa; species Phyllomedusa bahiana. The sequence goes on from JAODAL010022028.1 coordinate 52,005, forward strand.
TAATTGCCCCCATAGGCAGGTATCGGTACTCCTAGGCATGGTAAAGGCAGGTATAGGTCCTCATAGGCAGGATATAGGCAGGTATAGGTCGTTATAGGCTGGTATAGGCAGGTAATTGCCCTCATAGGCAGGTATAGGTCCTCATAGGCAGGTATAGGCAGGTATAGGTCGTTATAGGCTGGTATAGGAAGGTATAGGCAGGTAATTGCCCCCATAGGCAGGTATAGGTCCTCATAGGCAGGTATAGGTCCCCCTAGACAGGCTATAGGCAGGTATAGGTAGGATTTTAAAACAAAAAAACAACCACTTACCTCGATCCCCGCTGCTCCGTCTCCCGGGCGCGCTCCTCGGTCTTCTCGGCACAGGCGGGTGATGTCATCAGGCCGCGCACGCAGCGTGATGACACACACTGCCTGTGCCGGAAACTCCGGACGACGGCGAGTCGCATATAACTGAAGCGTCCCTGTCGGCGCACGGGCCATCGCAGCGCCCAAGCGCCGACAGTGACTCGAGTATAAGCCGAGGGGGGGATTTTTCAGCACATTTTTTGTGCTGAAAAACTCGGCTTATACTCGAGTATATACGGTATTTGATTCATAAGGTGTCAAGCATGTGTGGCGGCAACCATGTGAGGAGTACAAAGATAACTGTGTCTTGCCTACAGTCAAGCATAGTGGTAGGAGTGTCATAGTTTGGGGCTGCATGAGTGTTGCTGGCTGTGGGAAGCTACAGTCCATTGAGGGAACCATGAATGCCAACATGTACTGTGACATATTGAAGCAGAGCATGATCCCCTCCCTTCGGGAAGTGGGCCACAGTTCAGTATTCCAACATAATGACCCCAAACACACCTCCAAGACAACCACTGCCTTGCTAAAGAAAATGAGAGTACAGGTGCTGTGGACTGACCAAGCATGTCTCCAGACCTAAACCATATTGAGCATCTGTGAGACATCCTTAAACAGAAGGTGGAGAAGTGCAAGGTCTCTAACATCCACCAGCTCAGTGATATCGTCATGGAGGAGTAGAAGAGGATTCCAGTAGCTGCAACCTGTGAAGCTCTAGTGACCTCCATGCCCAAGAGAGTTAAGGCCGTGCTGGAAAATAATGGTGACAACACAAAATATTGTCACCTTGGACACAATTTGTCCCTTTTCACTTAGGGGTGTACTCACTTTTGTTGCAAGCGGTTTAAACATTGATGGCTGTGTGTTGAGTTATTTTGGGGACACAACAAATTTGTACAGTTATACGAGCTGGACACTGACTACTTTACATTGTATCAAAGTGTCATATCTTCAGTGTTGTTCCATGAAAAGATATGATACAATATTTACAAAAATGTGAGGGGTGTATTCACTTTTGTGAGATACTATGTTACATAGAGAAATTACAACTGGTTTCCTTAATAAAATGTGATAAATGAAAGTTGTCATAATAATAATATTTTTTACAACATACATTTGAAAGCACTAAGTGCCTCGAACTAAATGCACTTTTCTCGATAGATTCCACATCTATGCTTTAATAATTTAAATCTATACTAATCAAATCTAATTGTTTGCTGTTCACTTGATTTATTTACCATAAATAGCTGCCTCTATAGACCGAATACAGATTACTATTGAGCTAAGCTGGGTGATACCAAGAACTTTAATTTCCAATAATTTGCTCTGTTATAGGATGAGATTTATAAAGATACTAGATGGGAGGTTATATGTTTACTAGTATATGCGTATATACTCTATAGTTGTTAATAGTTATAAGCAGGAGGGTTTGTATAGCAGATGTAGAGGTAGAAGTTCCATCTGGACAAGTATCAGACATGCAGCCCACCAGTAGAGGTGATTTCTGGAGCCCACCAGTGAAGTTGATTCTTGGGGTCCATTCTACAGCTATTGTACATGACTCCACACCCCTCTTGCTTTCTGTCTCTCTTACTCTGCATTTCTCCCCGAAAAGCTGCCCCAGATTTGCCCTGCTGCACTGTGACCCAGTCGGTGCCTGACCTGGACCCTAAAATCTGATAGTCTCCAAAAGCCCCTCTGCGACATCAGTAGAGATCAGCATTATAAATGGAAATTGGTGTGGTGACCAGTTACAGACTGTCATTTGGGCCAAGAAGCTTCAACTTGTGCCTCTTTTTCTAGAATAACATACTATTCCTCATACAAAACATGACTGAATTTTTTAATTCCCCTACAATTCCTGAAAATCACACCAGTGAATGAACATTATTCTTGGATTTGTCTCATTAAATTCATTCCGAACTAGAAATGCGTGCCCTATCAAATTCCTTCTCTAGTAAAGTGGAAGCCGCCGCTGGGTAATTGTCGCAGTGGCGCTGACATTGATGAGATTACAGATCTGTACTTGTGGAGCTGATGTGATCTGACTCAGAACAGGAAATCTAGCTCTTTACAGCGCAGCAGATTCCCACTGGTATAGCAAATATTGTCCACCGAGGACATGGACATGCAGCTTTATAGCACAGGACTGTATACTTCATATATCTTTAAGCCTTTTAAATCCCCTCAATGTTTCATAACCAATCTGATAAAAGAAAGCGTCTTAAACTCATATGAAAAGAGACATAACTTAAAGGGGTTGTCTCAGTACAAGGATCGCTACTTTTTATGTTTAAGATCTTGCAAAAACAAGTCACTTTGCAATATTGTCCATTAACAGTGTCCTACCTATTCTGAGATACCCCCTCTTGTATGGGCTGCATCAGCTCTTCAGGTCACTATAGTTACAGACCTGTTTGACCTATCCTGATAGGCTGCCAGCACTGGTTGCTATAGCTACAGACCTGGCTTCTACTACAGCCTAGTAGAAGCCAGTAAACACGCCCCTGAATTCAAAATGAAACCTAGAAAACAGGACTGAGGTAAGATGAATCAATGTAATGAGACAACCCCTTTAATATAAAAAAAATTGCTTTTGAAGGAGCTAGAAGGAAACTTGCATTGGGCACACAGGCACCATCTTGGTTGGTATTATTTTGACCCTCTGAATTTCCCCTGTACTTTTTTCTACCTCTCTTACCCCTTTTGGTATTTACTTTGTGATTTGCAGTTTTATCTCTGTATTTATCAGACTGGGGTTATTTAATAACATATTTATATATGTATATTGTTACTTTATAGTGATGTGTTGGTTGGGAGATATAGCTCACAGAAGAATCTAGAACCCTGCAAAAAATGAATAAAACTGCAAAATGTTATTTATATACATTAAAAAATCCCTTATATAAAAAAAAAATGTGCAATAAACCTTCCCTATACGGTCAAATACCAAAGTATAGAAAACACCTAGAGACAATAACCTAGATAAAGTAGCACAAGATGAATATACAGCATCAAAAGCACATCAAACGTATGGCCAGTATATGCTTATTGGACAGAGAAATTCTCAATGTCCACAAAAAATGTTTTTTGTGGACATTGAGAATCTCTCTGTCCAATAAGCAGTGTATTTTATCTATTTCACTGCTTGTTTTTCTTTTCTATTTAGATTGAGGGACAGCCTTCGGATAGGTGGGGTCGCCCCTTTTGGGGCGGGTGCCCCCCCTTTTGGATAGGTTCAGCATAGTGACGCTTTTTAGGTATCTTCACAGTGTTAAGGAATTTTTTTTTTCCTTTCTTCTCGCAACAGCTGTTATATATATCAGCGTACTCTGCAGAACCGTGAGTTACAGACATTTACTAGGCCATATACTGGCCATACGATTGATACATGTGCTTTTGCTGCTGTATATTCATCTTGTGCTTCTTTATCTAGGTTATTGTCTCTACGTGTTTTCTATACTTTGATATTTGACCGTATAGGGAAGGTTTATTGCACAATTTTTTATATCAGGGAGTTTTTAATGTATATCAATAAAATTTTGTAGTTTTATTCATTTTTTGGGGGGTTCTAGATTCTTCTGTGAGCTGTATTGTTTGGATCCCAGACGAGTATCTTATTTTTCTGTGAGACTATGGTTGGGAGATATGTAGAATTTGGAGTATCTTGAAGGACATTTGTATCTTTTATGTATACCTGCTCGTTTGGTGGCTTGTCTTCGGAGGTGGTTCCTCTTTAAAGGGGTTTTGCCAAAAAGTGAGTTCCTCACCTAACAGGCTGATACTCTCCTCTTGAGGCTTGAAAAAGGGGCGTTCTGTTTATGTGTTTAAAAAAACAAGTACCTCCTCTGTGATGTCATCGCTCCACCTCCCATGCACGTTCCTGATATTCTGTCTCTGTAGTTGAGCAAACATTGTTTGGCTAATCCACAGGGGAGAACTGTATTGTGCACAAGTTTCTCCCTCTTATCTGCTCAGGAGAGAAGATAAGCTCTGAGCAGGCAGCGTCTTCCATTTGTTCATGAACTGCTGCAGGGGGGGAGAGGAGGGCTGAGCAGGGAGCTTCTGCATGTTTACTCAGATAATTACATTACAACCAGTGGATTCTCTATACAAAAGACACAGGATCTTTTCTCCCCAGTCCCTTCAAAGCTCGTTCATGTTCCCTGCCATGAAGTGCAAACAACGCAAGCGTGGCCAGATCCGCTCCTGTCAGCTCCTGGTCTTGTCTAATGTAAACTGTCAGGAAACTAAGGGCATGTAAGACAGGCTGTAGCTCTAAGAGGCTTCACTTTTTTTTAATGTCATATATTTAGAAAAGTGATTAAAAACCCATTTTGGAGGATCCCACGTCAACATTAAATCATGGCAAAACCCCTTTAACCCCATGTATGCTTCTTTCTTTGAATGTTTTATGCGGATATATTAAGGATGTGTTATTTTATGTATTTTTCTTTCTTGGTAGTCCTTTTATACGTGTTTTGATTTATTTTTGAGGCTGTTTGCTAACATAATTCATTTCAGGCCCATATTTTAGTGTAGGTGTAATCATTTTTCATATGTACTTGCATCAGCTAAAATACACTTCCCTATTTTGGACTTACAGGTGCATTCCCATCTCATACATTTATGAAAAAAATACAAGATAAGCTTTACAAAAAACATAATGTACGCCCCTGTACATTTCCTTTAAAGGGAACCTGTCAGCTACTTTATGGTGCCTGAACAGCGGGCAGCATGACGTAGCTGCAGGTTACCTGATCCTAACCCTGTGTGTTTTACCCCACAACGGTGCGACATTCCCAGGTAAAACACCCAGTGAAGTCGTCCCATGTGCAGGGAGAAGCCGCTTCCGGGAACCCGATCCTAACCATGTGGTTTTTACCCTGAAACGCTGCAACGTTCCAAGGTAAAACACCCAATAAAGTTGTGCCAGGTGCGGGGAGATAAATCCGATGTGCGGAGAGATGAGTCTGATATGAGGCTTCTCCTCACCCCCTCAGCTTGACTGACAGCTCTCTCCCATACCTGTCTATATTGAAAGAGCTGTCAGTCAAGCTGAGGGGGCGGGGAGAAGCCTCATATCAGATTCATCTCTTCGCACATCGGATTTATCTTCCCGCACCTGGCACAACTTTATTGGGTGTTTTACCTGGGAAAGTCGCGGCGTTTCAGGGTGGTTAGGATCGGGTAACCTGCAGCTATCTCATGCTGCCCGTCGTTCGGGGAGCATGAAATAGCGTATGGGTTCTCTTTAACATTTCCAGGAGTAAAAGAAGAACAGTACAATGCAAAAGAGAAGAAGTTTCAGAATTGTTAATTTATGGGGAATAGGTATTTACTAAAACATGAAAAACTAAAACAAGAAATTAATCAAGACCAGAGAAACCACTATGCCACAGTAATACCTTATTTCAGCTAAGGCCTGGTTCACACCTGCATTGAAGGTCACATTTGGAGCCTTAGGGTGCCTCCACGCGATGAGCAAAATTTACTCGCCAGATTCTGCCGTTGGAAACCGCGTCAGATAAGTATTTCACACGCAATAACGGATATTTTTTTTACTCATGGATTACAGGCAGCAACCAGCCCCATTCATTTCTATGTGCTTTTGGATGCGGATCCACATTAAAAACCACATACACATTTTGGGTGTGTTTATCTCAAGGTTTTTAGTCATCCTCATTGATATCAATCGTAAATTTCCATGCGTTTTTTGAGTTAAATACGACCATATAATGAACATGTTTTAAGTTGTTTTACTGCAAAAAAATTTCCTGCGAAAATACACATGAATGAACTACAACGCGTATTTCTATTGATGTCAAAGGGGATGGTTTATTTTTGGTTTTAGATAAATTTTTCCAGTCGGAATCTGTGTGGATTCTGACTGGAAATACTCATCATGTGGACGGAGCTGATTCATCAAAAATGATGAAAAATTATCAGATGTAGTTCAGAGAATTAAAGATATTCGACATATGGAATATTTGACTGCATCCCTAAACAACACATTGGATGAGTTTTATCAGGTATGGTCCACGTGGGATATTTATGTGGCGAATGAGGACCCTTGAGTAGATGGCTATACATCTTCACTTTTGCGTAACATACACTGACAGGCGTCGCTTGAGTTCTCTTAGTTTTCCCCCTTGAGTGTCTTTCCCTCATGTGTCTTGTCTCGTGTGTTTTAATGTAGTCAAGTTTCTTTCTTATCATTAATGGTACCAAGGTTAAGAGTGAGTATGGATCCATCACTTTGATTGTTCTAGAGAATGTCTGTTCTTAATATACATGATTATATCAATGTAGTATAAATCTGTTAATGCTGAATGTTCTTGTTCTTGTAATGTGCATATTGATTCATACCTTACTCTGATGTGCTTTATATGTGTTTATACAAAACCTTTTCAATAAAAAGACAGTTAAATAAAAAAAATGATGAAAAAAATATAGCACCACGGGTCGACAAACACCATAACGGAAACCCGATAGACAATATTGTAGGCAGTGAGGTCCGTCAGGCGCCATTGTGTCTGTCATGAAGCTGATCAGGTTCTCCCTCTGTGACAGAGGCTCCAAAACAACCTCCAATGCAGATGTAAACCAGACTAGAGAAATGTTGGCTACTCACACTCTTATTTGCTGCTTACCTTTGTACAATAAAACAGGGGTCCCCAACTCCAGTCCTCACGCCCCACCAACAGGTCCTGTTTTCTGTCTTTCCTTAGCATTGCAGAGGTGATTATTGGTTATTGGTATTATTGGTAATTATGGTCAATGCATTCTGTGGGAGATCCTGCAAACATGACCTGTTGGTGGGGCGTGAGGACTGGAGTTGGAGAACACTGCAATAAAACATTCAATGTAAGCGTATGTTCCCATGGCGTATTTGCAAGATGTACTTTAGGGCATAATTGCGCTGCAAAGCGCTCAAACTATGCCCGCAAATACGGTAAAATCATAGCACTGAATGAGTGCTATTATCTCCGAGCGTATTCCACGACGCACAGTATGCACTCACACAAAGAAGTGACGTCACTTCTTTGGGGCGATTATGCGCCAGGGAAAGTGAAAGTCAACAGGAGCCAGGCTGGAGTGCTGTTGAAAGTACGCGCTGACCAGTGCATACTTTCAACAGCAGGCGCAACATGTACGCGCCACTATCCACCGTGTGCACCCGGCCTAACTATATTATTCATTTTATTATTACTGTTACTACTAGTAGTAAATTATTATTTTAGCTTACTGGAAATATTTTTTAACCCATTGTGACTACATTTTCCTTATGCTTACCTGAATCCACTAGTGGTTAGACAGATGAGGACAAAGGACGACATGTATGATTTATGGCGCTTAGATGGCAATTTTGAAGCTCCTTATAATAGTGTAGAATGCGCCTGATTTATGAACCCAGTCTACTGCGGGACATAAATCAGGTGCATTCTAGCGCAAAGACAACACTTCTGGCTCAGGTAGACCACTTTTAAAGTGATTTACCTGTACCAGCAGTAATGCGCCGGGATTTGCCGTACTGAAGCTATAAAGCTATAGCTATAACTTCATACGGTTCTAGTGCACCCCGCCTCTGGGAGTTTTAAAAATATAGCGAACGGAGCTGCGCTAGATCTCAGGCTGAAAAGACCCCAGACTTTTGGCCCAGCCCCGTTCATACATGTCCCCCAAAATGTGTAATGGAGCTGGCACCATTTTTGATATTTTAATGCACCAATGCCAATTTGTGGCACAATTCACAAAGAGATAGCAGAGAATGTATATGTGTGCTTTTCCATGTCTCACTTCCTAATGATGCTCTGAAACTTGTACATATCCATGAATTTTTTTTCTGTGCCCTAAATTATAATGACCCTATAAAACACTTGTGTATGATTCGATATATTTTGTTACACTGGATTATCTTGTGAAGTTAATGCTTGACCACACAAACTTAACTTTTATCCTAAAGTGGCCTAAATGAAACATAAGCCTCTTTAGTTCTAGTTAGAAACTGTTCCTGGAAGTTTAAGAAACATAAAATAAAACAATTAGTCTGTCGGCTGCAGAAACTCTGATAAATTAACCACAGGTCGACAACCTCTCTGTGATGGAACCAGATCTTCTTGTCCTCAACTTTTTCATTATTGTATTAACTCACTGTAGCTCGGGCAACATTTAATTAGAGGATGGCAAGCAGCCTTCCTTCCTGGACGTAATGAGATGATTCGATTTCGTTCTGCAGATGCCTAAGAAGTCTCAGCACATTTCCATTCGTAAATGGACATCTCATATTAAGCCTCATGTACGGGGTTACAGTGTAATAGGGCCCTTCTTTCCTTTATAATTGTTACTCAGGCTTAGAAAAGAAACAGTTCTAGAATTTTTACTTTTTTATTACAGTTGTGAGATTTCGCAAATAGAAATGGAAAATTACAATAGATAATTATTTTCCACGACAGGCATAATTTGAAGCACCCAATGCAAAATGTTGAAGAGGACCCCCAATTGTCATATACTTTGTATACTACTAGAATCCTCTTCCATGGAGGAGGGGCTTTTAGGCTTCCTTAGTGTACATCCAAGCGACAAGTAAAAATTACTCAACAGATTCTGCCATTGTAAAACTGCGTCATTCGAGTATTTCGCATGTATTCCATGTGGACTTAGGGTTGTTTTTTTCCTGAAGATTTACAGTCAGAAACGAGTCCCATTTATCCCTATGTGGTTTTGGACGTGGATCCAAGGTTTTTGGCCAACCCCATTGACCTCAAAAGTAATTTTCGGCATGGAATACAACCAAAGAATGAACATGTTCTGTATGTTTTTACGTTTAAAGGTGTGCTCCCACGAAGCAAAGTGTACAGCACAAGTCGGAGCTCTCAGCTAGCTGCGGGTCGACCGTGCTTGAGAATGAGGATGTGGTGCTTGCTGCTCCACATTCACCTCTGTGGGAGCTTCCGAATATTGCCGAGCGCACACACTCAGCTATATTCTGAACTCCCATACAAGTGAAAGGATAGGACGCCGCCCTTCTCATTCTGTTGCAGGCATTCTTAGCTGAGATATCTGACCTGTGCTGTACAGTTTGCTTTGTGGGAACACACCTTTAAACGTAAAAACATACAGAACATGTTCATTCTTTGGTTGTATTCCATGCCGAAAATTACTTTTGAGGTCAATGGGGTTGGCCAAAAACCTTGGATCCATGTCCAAAACCACATAGAGATAAAAGGGACTCATTTCTGACTGTAAAACTTCAGGAAAAAGACTATCAGACGCCAGGTACGGTTTAACCCCTTAGATACTGTGGCAAATATGGCCGCAGAATCTAAATGAATGAGAAACGGAGCCGCATACCATTTCTCACTCCGATTAGGACATCAGTGGCGAGATCGCTGTGTCCCGATCGCTTAACATGGCAGATGGAAGCCTTGTGAAGACTTCCATCGCCGCCATGTTTTTTGTTTCATTACTTTCTGCCCCAGGAAGGAAGTAGTGGAACCGCCATATACAATGTATTAGGCTGTATAAGTACTCGAGCCCCCTAGTGGTGTAACACCCTTGTGGGATGTAACGTTAAGGTATAAAAAAACAACTATATTAAAAGTTCACCCCCCACCCCCCAGTGCCATTTTACAAATTTTTTTTTTAAATAATAAAAAAGTTACACATATTTAGTATCGCTGCATCCCAAAAAGTCTGATCTATTAAACTATAACATCATTTACCCTGTATACTGAATGCCGTAAAAGAGAAAAATTCCAAACGCCAAAATTGCATTTTTTTTGTCATTTCATGTCCCCAAAAAATTGGAATAAAAGTGATCAAAAAAGTTGCATTCATTCCAAACTGGTACCAATAAAAAGTACACTTCAGGCCACAAAAAATGCCCCCTCACTCAAGTCTGTGGTTTTACTACAAAAATAGTTATTGGCCGCAGAAAATGGCGCCACCCTGCAAATTTCAAAAATAAAAAATGTTTGGATTTTTGTTACGGTACTATAATATAACGAAAACCCTATGGGCCTGATTTATCAAAACTGTCTAACAGTAAGACTGTCTTAGCTGCTCATAGCAACCAATCAGGGCTTAGCTTTCATTTCTCCACAGCTGTTTCAAAAATAAAAGCTGAACTTTGATTGGTTGCCATGGGCAACTAAGAATTCTTTCTGTTAGGCCGTTTGTTACAGGCCCAAATTTGTGGCCGGTATTGGCTCCAACCGGCGGAATAAGGAAACATCGAAAACCGGGGGGGACTCCCAAAAAGAAAAAAATCCAACCGGGAAATGCGCCCAATAATGTATTTTTTCCCATTGCCCCACTTACTTTTCTATGAGCAGTGGTTACCAGTATATTGACTATGGGACGGATTGAAACTTCAACAGTACACTGTCACGCAAAATCGGCAGTAGGCCATATCCAGTGCCAAAAATAAAACACGTTGTTGTGAAGCGAGAGAAAACTTAATGTAACAGTATTTGATAAAATCAGCCCTATAAAGTTGTGTTGCCGGAATCGGCTACCGCAGAATACAGGAATACATATTATACGAGAGTGAACTCCCTAAAAAAAAACTAAATCAGCAACATGGCGCATATTTTTTTCCATTTGCCCACTTTATTTTTTTTTTTCGTTTCCAGATTTTCTTGTACGTGAACGACATATAGAAATACATTTGTTCCGCAAAATAAAAGCCCACTAGGTAGGTGCAAAAATAAAAACGTTATGGTTCTTGGAAGGCGAGGAGGAAAAAAACTAATGTATCAACCCCAAAAAATGCAAAGTCCTTAAAAGGGTTTTGCACGAGTGTTCTTACTCTATAGTCAGGGGAGAATAAACAAATCAGCTGAGTAATAAACGCGCAGGGTGAGAGGGAGGGGGTGAGCAGAGAGTGAGAAAGAGCGTCTCAAAAGTTTTCTCAAATAATAACATTACAACAGGGGATTCTCTATACAGCAGACAGACTCATACACTGCACATTTCTCCCCAGCCCCTTGAAAGCGCTTTCATGTTCCCTGTCATCAGATAAAAAGTGCAAACAGGCAAGCGCGGCCAGATCAGCTCTCTTCGTCATGTCTAATGTAAACTTTTGAGTAACTAAGGGCAGGTAAGGCAGCCTGTAGCTCTCACAGGCTTCACTTTTTGTAATCACATATATTTAGAAAAGTGATTAAATACCCATTTTGGAGGATCCCATGTCAACATTACATCGTGGCAAAACCCCTTTAAGGGGTTAAAAACTGACTGAGAAAATATGCGTAGTAAGTACTACAGAGCATATTTTCTATTGAGGTCAATGGGGATGATTTACTTTCAGTTTTAGACGAGTATTTCAAGTCAGAATCATCGTACATTCCAACTTGAAATACTCGTTGTGTGGCCAGAGCCTTAGGAACAAGGGCATGGGTACAACTAACATTACTCCCCATAGCTACTCTCCTGTTGTCCACACATTAGGTAAGTTACATAAGTGGATTTACACCAGTTTATGGGTATAAATACATTGAAAAGTTATGCATTTAAGCCCAATTTATAAAGGCCCTGAGCCATCTTCTCTGACACATAAGAATGTGTTGGGAAAAAATAAATAGGGCTTTTGAGATTGCAACTCATTTATCAAAGCTTTTCTGTTTAGAAAAATGTCAGGAAACAGGACAAAATCCGGCTGGTGGTTTTTATCCAGGGCACCAGTATTGATAAATCTAATCCAAAGTGTTTTTTCTTTGAATGTATCATGCAGATGCCAGTGCATTTTTGTTGTTCTTCAGTAAGAAAATAATTAACCAACATAAATTTATATGCCAATTAAATTACACAGAAATAGAGGAACATATTAACTTAAAGGAACACTTCAATCACAAAGGAGTATTTTTGTTATAACCAATATTCCGGTAAAACATTTTTTTTTCTAGAATATTTGTGTTTTGTTTGCTTAGGGCGGCAGTCCTATGCAATTAAAAATTACATATAAAACCTGTCCTTTTCTAGCTGTGATTGGCAAAGAGATGAAACTCCTGTAAGGCCAGGCAGACTAATCTCACTTACTGTAGGTTCTGCTTATCTCTATGTAGCAGGGCACAAGGGACCGTGGTCCACAGAAGATATGTGTCACCGAGGTGCCATCAAAACCATTAGTTATTGAGTGTCAGCAGCATAAGACGACTGTTACCTATTGTGTCATTTAGTAGATCTGCTTTGGCAGCTTATCCGGGCGGGTTTTTACTGGTGTGGCCAAAGAGTTCGGTTGGATGTTCACTCCCGCATTTCCAGGTCCAGGCTTGGTCCTTGGCTATGTAAGCCTGGTAGGTCAGGGGAGCTGGGGTGTGGTTCCCAATCTCACTGCAAGTTGCTGTGAAGTAGGAGCCTTGTGCTTGTGTCCGGAGGAAAACAGGAGACTGTGCCCTACAGTGAATGGGTCGGGTGAAACCCCTGTGTGTTATATGTGTTATATACATTGTCTCTGCTAAGGAATGTGTTTGGACACCTGGGTGCCGGCCAAAGTAAGCCTTTCATTTTGTTTGGATTCTGTTGTTTAACAGGTGGTGAAAAACACCACCTATTTATTTGGACTGAACAGTGTTGCCGATCTCATATTTAAAGACTGCCTTTGGGACTGACTCCCACAGTAGTTTAATTACAAAAAGTAGATAATGACATAAAAATCATGCTATTGTTCTCTGGACAGGGATAAATAAGATTAGACTAGACCATGGGACAATAAAAAAGCCATACATAAAAGGATAATGGGTAATATTTGTTTGCCGAAGAGTTTCCTGTCACACTATCAGGTACGTTATAGAGCTTACACTTCACAAGCTATAGCTGGCCTGAGAGAAGAACCGTCAAGCAATCCTCTCACTGTTGTGCTCACACAAGGGAAATCAGACACAAACCAGGAAGTAATGTACATGGGGGAAAATTATATTAAAAAAAAAACAACTAGCCATTAAAAAAAAAAATTCAAATCAGTCGCTTATTACTTGCAAACAAATTAAAAAGAAAAGGTATATGGTAGTGTTCCTTTAAACATATTGCAAACACAGAATAAATAAAAAAAAAAAAAAAATAAATAACTGGCACCTTTACAGTCCAAGAAAGTATGTCACCTAACCAAAATCCGCAATTTTTAGCACTTCAGGGACAAAGCTGGCAAGACGGGGCCCGCCCCATTCTGTGAATAGAAAAATTTAGCTGTTTTGGGGAATCCTTTTGGTTCGTTTTTCCGTTCAGTATTTCTTTAAGATTTGTAATCAAAAGTGTTAAAAAAATTTTTTAACTTTCTCCCCTTTGGGGGTTTAAAAAAAAAAAAAAAAA
>JAODAL010022029.1:0-65661 GCA_025379985.1 Phyllomedusa bahiana
TACAGGCACTTTACACACACACGGCTCAACTACACGCACATTACACACACACGGCCGCTACACGAACATTACACACCCCCGGCTCAGCACGGGCACGTTCCCACACACACGGCTCAGCTACAGACTTTACAACACAGGGTTTCCAGCTCCCCAGGCACTTTACACACAAGGCTCAGTTTACAGGCACTTTACACACCCCAGGGCTCAGCTACAGGCCGTTACACACACACGGCTCAGCTACAGGCACATTACACCAGTGGTTTCAGAACACGCAAATTACAACACGGCTCAGCAACAGGCACATTACCCCACACACGGTCCAGCTACAGGCCCCTTTTTAAACACACACGGCCCCGCTACAGGCACGTTACACAAAAAGGGCTATTACGGGGCAATTAAAACACACCACGGCTCGCTACAGGCACGTTCACACACCGGCTCAGCAACGGGGCACGTTACACACACCGGGCTCAGCTACGGGCACGTTACACACACACGGCAAAAGTTTTCGGGACGTTACCCCCACACAGGGGCTAAAGTTTAAAAGGCAAAATTAACACACACGGCTCACTACGGGAAATTTTAAAACACACACAGCTCACTACAGGACGTTACACACACACACCTCAGCTACGGGACGTTACACAAACACAGACAGCAAAAGGCACGTTACACACACACGCCTCAGCTACAGGCAACTTACACACACACGGCTCAGCTACAGGCCCCGTACACACACACGGCCAGCTACAGGCATGTTAAACACACAGGGCTCACTACGGGCACGTTAAAACACCACCTCAGTACAGGCAAAAATTACACAAACACAGCCAGCTACGGGCAAAATTACACACACAGGGCTCGGGTTTACGGCACGTTACAAAAACCACAAGCTCAGCTACGGCCGTTACACACCCCACAGCTAAAGTACGGGGCACGTTACACACAAAAGCCTAAAGCTACGGCACGTTACACCCACAGGGCCCCAGCTAGGGGGACATTCCCACACAAAAGGTCGCTACAGGCCGTTCAACACAAAACCCCAGTTACGGGCCCAAAATTACCCCACACAGGGTAAAACTACGGCACATGACTTTTGGATAGGGGATAAACCCCCCGCTCTAACTAGTACCCATTTTAAAAACCCAAGAATAAATGCACAAACCCCGTTTTTTTTTTTCCCCTTTTTTTTGCCCCAAATGGCCACAGTTTTAAATTCAAACCATAAAAGTCCAAAAAAACAGGGAAAGGATTTCAGGTGGAGGCTAGACAATTGTGTGATATTCCCAGCTGTCTAAACATGCACCCCCCGGGCCAAAACAGCAATAAAGGGGCGGCAACGCTCGGCTTGCCATTTAGAGAGCCAGTCATTTTTAGGGGCCCAATTCCCTTTTTTCCCCTATTTAAAGACCCTTTCATCCTGTTTAAAATTTTCCCGGGTGCCCGCCCCGGATGCCTTACCATTTTTCCCATCCTTAAGGCGGGCCCATTTTTCCCAAAAAGTTTCAGCCCTCTTCACCCCCAATGAGATTTCCATCCTCTTTTAAATTTAAAAATAAGTCCCCCATAACTTGACCGCAATTTTCCACCGACTCTGAACCGCCCAGGAGGGGCCTTTGAAAAACCTTAAAGGGCTGACCCCCACCAAAACTCCCCAAAACTTCAAAGTCCCAAATGACCATAGAAATTTGTATCCCCCCCGGAAAGCTACCTACAAAAGTCCCCTTTCCCAATAACCAAAAAAACCAAATCCATAAAACATATGAAGGGTTTTAAAGTTGTATAACCCCAGTTTTACAAATTGGGGCTGCTGATCCATTACCCAAAAAGGCCCCAAAGCTCAAGTGAAACAGCGTAGCTTTAACCCAATTGGGGGGAAGCTTTTTTATGGACCTAACAACAGAGAATCAAAAATTTGGGCCCGCATGTATGTGAATCTCAAAAACACTACCTCAAAAAGACTGATCATAAAGCTTTTCAATTATTTTTTTCCCCCTAATTTTAAAAAACTCAAAAACTATCCTGAATAAAGTCAGTATTGGTTACCCCTTTCCATCCTAAAAAGACCCCGGGAATTTTTCCCCGAAATTAGAACAAGGGTTTTTTTCCCTGACCCCCAAAAAAGAAATACACTTTCGGGAAAAGCCCAAAAACCCAAACATGGCCCATAATCCCCAAGCAGCAATAAAATCACCCTTAACCCTTGCCCTACTAACGACAAAACATTAATTGCTTAAAAGTCCCAAAGAAAAAGTACTTCAGTCTCAAGCTATGACTTTTAATCTATGAAAACTATGTAATATCACCATTAGCAAAAAACTATTAAACACCCTGCAGATAGAGGGAAAGCCCTCCCAAAAAATAAACCCACGTCTGCCCAGTTATAAAAGAGTAAAGAAAAAGTATGTAAAAACCCTTTTGGGACCGGGACATTCCAAAACCTTGCCATTTAATTTGGGAAAAACCTTTCAAAAACCCTTAACCCCCAAGCCGCGCAGATTGGACTCAAGGGCCCCCAGTTTCCCTTTTCCCCCACCCCCTCGGCCGTTATAAACCAAAACCCAAGGACCCCCAAATTGGGAGAAGCCCAACAGGGTGCTCTGGAGAAAAAACCCCCCAATTTTAAAACGAGTCTCCCACTGTGGTACCCCTTTGGGTTTTGCTTTTTCCCTTTCTTGAGGGTTCCATAATGGGTTAAATGAAAAGGGCCCCGCAGTCAGGGTGCCATTCTGTCCCGGGAAAACCCCGATTCCCATTGCTAGAATTTTGGGGCCAGAAACCCTTGATGCTACCTGTTTTCTGTTTTGGGAAACGAGCTGTATAGTTTTGATTCCAAAGTCTCCTTGTGATAGTGATACCCCTTGGGTCCTAGCAAAAAAACCTTTAAAGAGGAGAATAAAAGCATACACAACAATAACGGGCCACCTCTTTGCCCCAAAATTCCCTGTCGGAAAAAAAGGGGCCCTTTGAAGCTAACATCCCTTTAATTAATCGTTCCCAGCGGCGAGCCCAACATACTAATTTAAGTTTTAAAATCTTTTATTTAGGGTTTTTTTTTTTTTTTTTTTTTTTTCCCTCCCCTTTTCCCCAACCATAATTTTTTTCATTCAAAAAACCAGGGGCGGGGGGAGGCATAATTGCGAGGGTTCCTTCCTCCCAATCACGGAGCTGTCCCCCCGTGATCACATCTAAAACATCAGGGCCATATTTTAAAATGATCTTTGGGCCCTTTGGCCAAATTGGGCAACCTAAAGGGAACCATAATTACATATGTTTTTTTGGACAGATTAAATTTTAAAAGCATGGGAAACATGCTAAAACAATACCATTTTAGAAAATTTTTTATAAAAAACGGTGTATATTTTAACTAATAATTGGAAAAACCCCCCGGGTTCAGTAGTATAAGCAGGGGCCCCGTGACTTTTATCTTTGTTGATTGAAAACTAGAATAATGGAAAAATTTTAAAAAAAAGGCCATGTAATTCATCCTGTTCTAGGTCACCCTAAAAGGGAAAGGGGGCCCTTTGGGAAGATAAAACCCTGGCGACATAAAACCCGGTACCCCTAAACCAAATTTAACCCCAACTGGTTTCCGGGGTTATCAAAACCCCCCAAAACCCATGGCACAAAGGGGCCCTGGCCAAACCAAAAACCCCAAAGGGGTTGAAAAAACACCATTACCCCCGGCCTACCCCAAACTGGCTCGGAGGCCCCAAACCCAAGTTTTTCGGGCCCCCACCTTTTTTTGGGCTCCCCAGGGAAAAAAAGCCTGGAAGAGCCCACCTGCC
Organism: Phyllomedusa bahiana; assembly: GCA_025379985.1. Taxonomy (NCBI): domain Eukaryota; kingdom Metazoa; phylum Chordata; class Amphibia; order Anura; family Hylidae; genus Phyllomedusa; species Phyllomedusa bahiana. The sequence continues at coordinate 3,789 of JAODAL010022029.1, forward strand.
AGATCGCGTCACCAAAAAACCACAAGGGGGCAAAAGAGACCTGGCGACCAAACCCCCAAAGGGAAAAAAAACCACCATTACCCCCGGGCCGACCCACGGGTTTTCCCAGGGCCCAAGAAGCCAGCCCGGCGGGGAAACCTTTTTTGCTCCCAGGGATCCCCGCCTAAAAAAAAAGAGCCCACCTTCCCCAAAATCTCTCCAAAACAGTCAACCCTTGAGGTAATCATACCCAGAGGGACTACCTCACCAAATTTTATTTTTTTTTTTTCCCCTTTTTTTTGGGAAAATGGAAAACCCTTTCCAGCTTTTTGGGGGCCTTTCCAAAGTCGCCAGCCCTTCCCAAGGACCCCCTAAGAACCTTAACACAACAGGATTAGTATGCCCCAAATGAAGGGGAAGGAGGGCTTTTTTAAGCTAAAAAGATTGTTGATTTTTTATATCAATGCTCTGAAAACCTTACCCCAACCCATTTCACCACTGGCTCAAAGGGGACCAAAACCCCCATTGCGGCAATGTTTTAACCCGCACTCGCCGGGAACCACCCAGCACGAGCCCCCCACAAGCGCCAGACCACACCCAAACTGGGAGGGGGGGGCGGAAACCCTCACCATGATGAAATCCCAAAAAACCAAAAATTTTGTTCCAAAATCCAAAGAACCCCCCACTCGCCCCGGTTCCAGCAGGGGTTTTGTATGTTAACTGAAGGAAGGGGGGTCCTTGAAGGGTACAGAGATCTTTGGGGCCTTTTAAACCATGTCTGAACACTTTAACCCCTAGCCTTTTTCACAGGCTCAGAGGAACCATAAGCCACAATTGCCCGTATGCAGGGGCCCCTGCTGCCCTTTTTCCCCTGTCCCGGTTCTCTCACTGTTAAATTCGGGGGGTTTTTCTTGATGCTGCAGGGCCAGCCCAATGCCCCCCGTGGGGGGCATCCCCCACATTGGACCTTGCCGTAAACCAGCCCCATGGATTCCCCCTGGTGCTCTCCCCCGCTTTTTGGCGGGCTCCCGACTGGCCCCAAATTAACCATTGGGGGGGCCGGGACCTCACCCTGCATGAGCCTCCCCATAGACGCCAGACCAAACCATGGGGAAACCCACCGGTTTAAAAACCCCCAAAAAATTTTTTTCCACCAAATTCAAGGGGCCCCCCCCATCAACCCATCTTCAGGGGTTTTTTAAAAAAATATCCAGCACAAAAGAGGGGCTAAAGAAATAAGCATGCATATGAAAAAATGTGTCCCCCCAGGCTAAAAGAGAGATAGGCCCCAAACAGACTCCCAAAGGGAGAGAAAGGGGGGGCTTATACCAAGTACCCCAGCAAGGGTTTACAATACAGCCCTGGGGGTAAAGCTTTTATATATCACTAAACCATAATACTAAGAAGGGAAATGCCCTGTAAATACGGGGCGTATTTGTCCCAATGTAGAGTTCATCTGCTGTGATATCGCCCCCACCCTTTTTTTTGCGGGGAATAATGCCCCGTACATAGTGCAGGGTCGGGATACCCTTCCCCCTTGATATCACTTAAAACACAATTTCTAAGCAAAGGGGAAAAATTTCCCTTTACATAAACAGCAGGGGCAGGATCCCCCTTCTTGGATTTTCACCCCCCACCCAAAACTTAACAGGAGAATAATGCCCTGTACATAGCAGGGTCCAGTAAAACATTCCCTTTTGATAGTGGGTCATATACGCACTGTGAAGGTGATCAATTTCCCGATTCCAGCCTCCATCAAAAAGGGAGAAAATTTAAAACCCTGCCCAAAAACCCCGAAAAAGTTAAAACCGCACAGGGGCAGCAAACCCGCACTGACAGGATTCCTGTCCCGGCACTGAGCCCCCTTAAGTCTGTTTAAAATCCCTCCCCCCCCCCCAGAAAGCTCTTCTTCACCAAAAATTTTCCCCCGTACATGTGATCTCACAGCTCCACCATAGAGGCTAATACACTGAAATTTTTGCTGAAATATGCTTACAGACAGAAAGGCCCCCGCCCGCCTGCAGCATGAGGGGGGGGGGGGCAGATACATCCCCCAGTCAAAAATGAAATTTCCCCTGTAATAATCCCTTTAAAAAAAATAAAAGCAGCTTTACTATACTATGTTTCCTGTATGAGGTGAGTGAAAAAAACCCCTTTTCTGAAGTGAATGGGTCACTGTAAAGTAATTTCCCGGGGGCTGCAGACACATCTTTTTTTTGCTTCTTGGTAGAGAAAGAGGAAGTAGAAAGAGAAGGGCCAGAAAATTTTTATCTGTACCTAAACCCCACCCCCTCACGTAAACTTTTTCCCAAACCCCCACACTCCTCCCATCATAACACAACTCCCCCCCCCTCAAACCCATTTTCACGACAGGGGGCCAAAGGGACAAATGCAGGGGACTACAACTGCTCTTTAAAAACCTATCCCCCTTTTCTAACATTACTTCCCCAAAAAATATACAAAGCTTACCTTAAACCATCAGCTTTTCATACCTACAGCAAAACAGCCAAAAAAAATCCCAGGGCAAAAAGGGAGCTCTAAAATTTCCCCCCCCCCCCAAAGTCATGGTCCCCCTCCCCTTAGGGCTTCGGGGGGGTTCCCTTTTCACACACAAGGGGTAGCTACAGGCAGTTACATGCAAAAACTTTAGCTACACGCAATTTTCCCCAAAACACGGGGCTCAGCAACCCGGCACGTTACACACACACGGCTCAGCTTCAGCCAAAATAACACACACACGGGCCCGCTACAGGCAAATTACAACACACCCTCAGGGAAAAGGCCGACAACACAGCTCAAACTACATGCACATTACACACAAACGGCTCAGCTACAGGGGACGTTACACAACAGGTCAGCTACAGGGACGTTACAAAACACCGGCCCCAGCTACAGGCACCCTTACACACACGGGTCAGCTACAGGCAGTTTTCACACACACGGTCAGCTACAGGCACATTACACACACAAGGCTCAGGACTTGCAATTACACACACACGGCTCAGCTACACGCCTGTTGAACACACACGGTTGCTACAGGCACGTTACACACACACGCCTCAGCCTACAGGCAGTTACACTCAACACGGCTCAGCTACAGGCACATACTACACAGGGCTCAGCTACAGCATTACTACACACACGGGCTCAGCTACAGCAGTTACACACACACGGTCAGCTACACGCACGTTACACACCCCCAACAGGGCTCATGATACAGGCACGTTCACTCCCAGGCTCATGCTACAGGCACGTTACAACACACGGCTCTGCTACACGCACGTTACACACACAGGTCAGCTACAGGCACGTTACACACACACGGCCCCCCCCCCCCAGCTTACAAGGCACATTACACACACACGGCTCAGCTACAGGCACGTTACACACACACGGCTTTAGCTACAGGCACGTGCTACACACACTCGGCTCAGCTTCAGGCACGTTACACAAACCACGGCTCAGTTACAGGCACATTACACACAAGGCTCAGCTACAGGCACGTTACACCACAGGTCAGCTACACGCACGTTACACACACAAGGCTCATCTACACGCACGTTACACACATAACGCTCAGCTACAGTACGTTACACACACACGGCTCAGCTACAGGCACATTACACACACACGGCTCAGCTACAGCACATACACACACACGGCTCCGCTACAGGCTCGTTACACACACACGGCTCAGCTACAGTCACGTTACCACACACTCGGCTAAGGCTACAGGACATTACACCACACACACAGCTCTGCTACAGGCTCGTACACACACACGCCAGCTACAGGCACGTTACACACGCGACGGCTAAGCTACAGGCACGTTACACACACACGGCTCAGCTACACGCACGTTACACACACACGTCCCAGCTACAGGCACATTACACACACACGTCCCAGCTACAGGCACATTATACACACACGTCCCAGCTACAGGCACGTTACACACACACACACGGCTCAGCTACAGGCACGTTACACACACACGGCTCAGCTACAGGCACGTTACACATTCACAAGAAGAAGACCGGGAGCAGTGACGGCGTCAGGGAGCGAGGTAAGGTGAGTGCTGTCAGTTTTTTACTTTTAATTAGCGCTATACCTGCTGGGGGGACCTATAGTCAACTTCTAAATGTGCAGGGGATGCTATAATCTATTATAAATGTGCAGGGGAACCTTTGACCTATCTATATACCTGCTGGGGGACCGATAAACTACCTATATATGTGCTGGGAGACCTATAACCTATGTATATACCTGCTGGGAGACCAATAAACTACCTATATATGTGCTGGGAGACCTATAACCTATCTATATACTCACAGGAGGATATATAACCTGCCTACATACCTTCTCGGGGACCTATAACTTGCCTGTATACCTACTGGGGTACCTATAACCATAAAAACATCAATAGCGTGGAAGCAAGGAGCAACACTCACCACCTAATGATCTTTAGTTTCGCACCTGTTCCTTCCTGGTTTGATGCAGCTTGCACCTTCGTAACGCCCGATCCTCTGGCTCCCGGCAAAGAGCCTCCAAACGAATTCAACAAGAAATAAAGGTGAGGGCAGCGTGGATGCAATTAAAAATATGCTGCTTTATTTCTTGTACATGTCGCCGAGGGTACACAAAATCCACCTACGCGTTTCGGGCTATATATATCGAGCCCTTGCTCACGGTGAACTATCTACCTATAACCATAGTTGGCAACTTTTGAAAATGAAAAAGCAGGAGACTTGTGCCATGCCCCTACAAAAAGCCACACCCACTCCGCCTAACTGCAGAACGGCTTTGGGAAAGAAAGCCAGGGTACAATGCCCTATAGCCGGTAAGTTGCCCCCCATAACCACTTTAGTGCCCTTACAGGCAGTAGATGCCCCCTTGTAGCCAAGTAGATGCCCCTGTTTATGCCAGGTAGATGCCCCCCTTGTAGCCAGTATTGCCCCCTTTAGTAGCACGTATTGCCCCCTTTATAAAATAGCCAGGTATTGGCCCCTTTTAGTAGCCAGGTATTGCCTCCTTTTAGTAGCAACGGGATTGCCCCCTTTTGTAGACAGGTATTGCCCCCGTTCGTAGCAGGTTTGTCCCCTTTAGTAGCCAGGTATTGTCCCCTTTAGTAGCCAGGTAGGTAGTTGCCCCCTTTAGTAGCCAGGTAGGTAGTTGCCCCCTTTAGTAGCCAGGTATGCCCCCTTAGTAGCCAGCTATTGCCCCCATAGTAGCCAGCTATTGCCCCCATAGTAGCCAGCTTTTGCCCCCTTAGTAGCCAGGTATTGCCCCCTTTAGTAGCCAGCTATTCCCCCATAGTAGCCAGCTATTGCCCCCATAGAGCCAGGTATTGCCCCCTTTTAGTAGCAGGTTATTGCCTTTAGTAGCCAGGTATAGCCCCTTAGTAGCCAGGTATTGCCCCTTTAGTAGCAGGTATTGCCCCGTTCAGTATGCCAGGTATTTCACCATTGTTTGCAGGTAGTTCCCCCCTAATAACTAATAAAAATAAAAATAATAAGTACTCACTCACCCAGGCTCCTGCAGCTCGGCGATTCCTCAGCGGACGCCGGAGAAGGTGATTGCCAGCCGCGCGTCATTCCCATGCGCTGCTGACCTGTATGTACGGCGCGCACCGGCCGCGGAAATAAAGGGGGAGGGAAGGAGGAGGGAAACGTTCCCTCTGCTACGCCCTGCACATGTTGAGACTGCGGGCGGGTGAAGCGGGCGCTGTGGCCACTTCACCCGCCTGTAGGAGCGGCCCGACGGCGCCGGAGTAGCGCACTAGCGCTACTCTGTCGCCGCGGCCATTTAAAGAACCCCCGCCTACTGGCGACGGGAGGAATGCCAACTTCTCCGGGGAGCGGGGGGACCCCAAAAACGGGAGAGTTGGCATGTATGCCTATAACCTATACACCTACCTACTGGGAGATATATAAACTATATATCCACCTACTGGGGGACCCTATTACCTACACTAGGGGACATATAACTTACTATGTTGTGAAGTTGCTAACAGTCGTTAAGCTGGTTGTTAAGGCCTCAAGTCGATTGATAAGAGCTTAACAATCGACTCCGGGGACTAATAGGCGGCAGCTTCCTACCTGAAGTCCTAGCACTGGCTCCTCTCACATTACACTCACACAGAACTCTGCTACATACACTGAGCAGCAGCTGCTCAAGAGACTGCATGACTCCTCCCCTCTGTGACATCATCACAGGTCCTGGCAGCACACAGCAGTCACATGACTCCTCCCCTCCATGTGACATCATCACAGGTCCTGGCAGCACACAGCAGTCAAATGACTCCTCAGGTCCTGCTGCACACGCCAGTTCACAGCTGTGCAGGGGGAGGTACGTGTTGTTGTCGTCATGGTTATTATTATTACATGGCCCATACTTGTCCATCATGGCTCTGGTTATGTTACAGACTGACAGAAAGGAAAGTGATTCAGGTCATGTGGTCTGCCGGTCACTGAATCTCTGGGATTGGGGCTATTGGCTGATCCTGGCCATTATTACTCCTCATTTCCCCACAGCAGGACCATCCTCCGCTGTTCCGTGGGGCATCGGGGCGCGGACACTAATGAGCTCAATATTAACCCTTAACACGAGGCCTAATTTATTTTTTTCATACGCTCTTTTTTCCTCGCGCCTTCCCAGAACCATAACTTTTTATTTTCCCACCTCATAGACAACATGAGGCTTTTATTTTGCAGGATAAGATGCACTTTCTAATGGAGTTATTAATTTTACCATAGAGTATACTGGAAAACCGCAAAACAAGTTTAATAGGGCAAATGTGAAAAAAAACATACCTTTGTCATATAGTTGCGTGACTTTTTTTTATGACGTTCACTTTTCGGTGTAAAGATGTGCACTTCTGTATTCTACAGGTGATACGGAATTGCCAATACAAACATGTAGGGTTTCATGATGTTTTGGTGCTGTAAAAAATTCCAAACATTTTTATTTTTCTAATTTTTGCGCGGGCGCCATTTTCTGCTACCAATAACTTTTTAGTACTAACACCCGCGGAGTTGAGTGAGGGGCATTTTTTTGCGGGCTGAAATGCACTTTTTATTGCTTCCAGTTTGGAATACGTGCAACTTTTTTGATTCATTTTATTCCAAATTTTAGGGGACGTGACTAAAAATAAGTAATTTTGATGTTTGGATTTTTTCTTCTACGGTCGTTCCAGCGTTACGGGATAGTGATGTTCTATTTTAATAGATCGGCCTTTTTAGGGACCCGGCGATAACAGAATATGGGGAACTTTAAATATTGTCATTTTTATTCATTAATGGCGAAAGGGGAGATTTGAAAACTTTTTATTTTTTTAAATTGACATAGTAGGATACCAGTGACAACCAGTTGCCCAAATGTAAAAATTTAACCGTGGTAACATGGTTGTCATATGCTGTTCTTTATGACTATATTGTGTACTTCTCATGTATATAATTGATTTATCTATGTGATTTTTTGTTTCTTATTGAAGCACCTTATTTGCACTTTACTTGCTTTTTTTTATTTGTAAAATGGCCAAAAAAGGTGATTTGACTCTTAATAGTATATATTATTTTTTTACACTTTAAACATTTAGATTTTTTTTTTTTTTACTTTAATTTTTGTGTCCCCTTAGGGTAACTTTACCCTAAGCGAGCGCAATTGTTTATTACAATCTAAAGCATTGTAATACCATGCATTAGGGTGTACAAAGGCTGGTGGTTTATTACTTCCTGCTTGGGCTGAAAGAACAATTTGGAAAACGGTGGTGGCAATGAAAGCCTCCACGTAGCTTCCAGCTGCCATGTAAAGTGATCGAGAGTCTGTGATTTGCCAATGTTTGTCATGCTTCTAAGGATGTAAACAGTGTGGGGAGGACGCAGCACTCTCCGTGCTGTAACAGCGAGATGTTCGCTGCTGCAAGTGGTAACACCACTATTGCCAGTGGTAGTGTGAAGAAACAATGCTTTGACCCTCAAACATGGAGAAGCTTTCCTTATACAAGCTATTTCTGTGGTTTTTAAATTCTCATGTTCTTCCATTTATGTCTCTACAATATAGGATCCTCTCTATTGATATTATCTACATAGGATCATTTTCCTGATTGACTCGTCAAGGATGAACAGAGACAAGGACAAGATGGCAGAGAGTATATTAAATCTCACCGAGAGATATCTTCCAGTTTTCTGGAGAGGTGAGGAGATTCTGTGATGTCCACATTACATAATTCTTATCTATGGTATAACAGAATGATATGACTGGAAGGGGAGGGGGCTCTGATGTGTCACATTAATCATTATTTATGTTAATAACAGTGATGTGACTGGAGAGGGGAGAGATTTGATGATGTCACATTACCATCATTCTTATCTATGGTAATAACAGATGATATGACTGGGAGGGTGAGGGGGCTCTGATGATTCACATTTACATCATTATTTATGGTAATAACAAATGATGTGACTGGAGAGGGGAGAGATTCTGATGTCACATTACATCATTCTTATCTATGATAATAACAGATGATATGACTGAAGAGCTGAGAGATTCTGATGTCACATAACATCATTCTTATCTATGGTAATAACAGATGATATGACTGGAGAGGGGAGGGGGATCTGATGATGTCACATTACATCATTTTTATTTTTTTTTTAAACTTGTTTTTATTGCAAACACTTTTAATATATAACAAAACTTATGGCTGTTTTGGCCAAAAGAAACAATTATGCAGAGTAATAATGTATGCATGTCTATATAACATGGGAAGGCCCAGTTTGTAAACTCATCAATATGAGCAAGAACAATTCGGTTGATACTACTTTACTCACTAGTTCAGGGGCATTAGCCCACGGTAGGTTTTGTCATGCGTCCCGGATTCAGATGGTTCCTTCTTCCATTTATTTTAACTTGTGTTAGCATTTTCCAATTTTTTATCTTAAAGGGGACCAAGAAACATGGAGAAAGGGAGGGGGAAAGAAAACAGAGGGGAACTACTGGACCGCGCACCCAACACCCCGATCTGAAGCTCATAGTTGCAGTGCACACCTCCGCTATTCGGATTTTGTGTAATATACCTAACATTACATCATTTTTATCTATGGTAATAGATAATATGACTGGAGAGGGGAGGGGGCTGGAAATGTTTGATGTGTTATTTATTGATGAATACTATGTAACATTTTTTTCTCCAGCACCACAATGGTTAAAACTATAACGTTTATTCACAAAACATTAAAAGTGTAGTGCTTTTTGGACTGAGAAGATGTGTTCGTAGGGCGCCTTTTAAAGCGTGAGGGTTGTTAGTTTGCCTGATCGCCCGTGGTAGCATATTCCAGAGAATGGTGCGCACGTGTGAATCTTTGCGGTCGGGCAATCAGAGTTTCGATGATTGACGAATGTAATCTTATATTATCAACAGAGTGGAGAGAATGGGTAGGGTGGTAGACAGAGATGAGAGAGGATATGTAGGGTCATGCAGCAGGTGGAGAGCTTTATGGTGAGAGTGATGGTTTGTGTTGTATTCTGTACTGGTGGGCAACAGTGCAGTGATGACACAGGGTAGAGGCATTCAGTTATAGCTGCTGTAGAGAAAGGACAAGCCTGGCTGCTGCATTCAGGACAGATTAGAGAGGGGAGAATTTGCAGAGAGGGAGACTGATAAGCAGGGAGTTGCAGTTGTCAAGACAAGACTGTATAAGAGCAACATTGAGGGTTTGAGTTGTTTCCACATTGCGAAAAGGACAGATTTTGGAGATGTTCTTGAGGTGCAGATGACAGGAGTGGGCAGGGATTGGTGAAAGTCAGATCAGAATCTTGTATAACCCCAAGACAACAGGCATGTTGCCTAGGAGTTATGGTGGTGCTACACACTGAGACAGGAATAGCAGGGTTAGGGTTGGTTAGAAGATGGCGGAAAGATTAAGAAGTTCGGTTTTAGTGAGGTTAGTTTCAAAAGGAGAGCGGACATTAGGTTACGAGAAGCGGACAGACAGTCACTGGGTTTTTTAGCAAGGACAGGAAGTGAATGTCTCGGGAGGAAGTGGATAGTTAGTTTCATTAGCGTATCGTGGTATTGGGAAGCCAAAATGCTGATGGTTTTGTCAATGGGGGATGTGTAGAGTGAAAAAAGGAGAGACTAGACCGATCCCCGGGAATACCACAGCAAGAGGAGAGGAGGTAGGAACTGGAAAATGAGACACTGAAGGAGCGGTCAGAGAGGTAGGATGAGAACCAAGCGAGTTGTTTGCAGTGTCCTGATTGCAATGGCGCTGAGCATGCTGGAGGTGAAGGTGGTGATCCACAGTGTCAGAGGCTGCAGAGAGATCCAGAAGAAGCAGCAACAAGTAGTTGCCCTGAGATTTAGCCGTGGGGAGATCATTAGAGACTTTAACTAGAGCAGTTTCCATGGAGTGTAGTGTGCAGAAACCTGATTGTAGAGGATCGAGTAGAGACCCCCCCCCCCCCCCCCCACCCCCCCCCCCCCCCCCCCCCCCCCCCCCCCCCCCCCCCCCCCCCCCCCCCCCCCCCCCCCCCCCCCCCCCCCCCCCCCCCCCCCATAGCAAAGAGATAGTGTATTAGTTTGAGAGTAGACCAAAAGCAGTTTCAGGATTTTAGAGATAAAGGGAAGGTTAGAGACTGGTCGGTAATTGGGTCCAGAGTTGGCTTTTTTAGTAAAGGGGTTATGATGGCGTTTTTTAAAGGAAGATGGAAAGATCCAAGTAGAGAGAGAAAGGTTGAAGATTGCAGTAAGGTGAGAGATGATAGCTGGAGAAATGGACTGGACAGGGTGGGAGGGGAATGGGGTAACTAGAGCAGGTGGTGGGGCGGGCAGACATCACAAGCCTGGATACTTCTTCTTCTGTTGTTGGGTCAAGGGCTGAGAGCAGACTAGAGAACATGTGGGAGGGGTATTATAAAGGATGTGTGGGGAGGGACTGGATGGGTGTTACTTGAGGATTGGGATGCAATGTTTTGCCGGATACTGTCGATTTTGTCTTTGAAGTGAGTGGCCAGGTCTTCAGCACAGACGTCACTGACCGGGGCCTGAGGTTTAGTTGAGAGGAAACTATCAAACAGATGTTTGGCGTGTTGTGTTAATGTGGAAGATAGGGAGGTGAAATATTTTTGTTTGGTGCAGTAAAGGGCAGTGTGGTAAGTCCTGAGCATGAATTTATAGTGGAGAAAGTTTGCAGGTAGCATTGACTTTCTTAACAGACACTCGGCACACCTGGAACATTGGTGCAGAAAGCGAATCTGAGGCGTGTGCCATGGCTGCGGACGTCTGACTATGGTGGTGCAGTGTCTGAGTGGTGCCAATATGTCCAGGGTGGTTGAGAGAGTTTCGTTGTGATGTTTGACAGCCAGGTCAGGACAGGAGACGGAGGAGATTGAGGACTGTATGGGGTCTATAAGTTCCTGAGTGTTCATTGAGCCGTATGTGTGGGATGGGGTGATGGTCAGGTGTGTCCAGAGAAGGTGTGATTAGTGATAATGAGGAGTTAAAGGTTGTGGTCAGGCACATAAGGAGAAAAAATTCAGTAAAGTTAGAAATTGATGAGTGACTGCAGTAAAACCAATCATGAGCGTGCCCATCTTGTGGGGTCGGAGAGTCTGTAACTTGCAAGAGGCCAAGGGAAGATGTTAGTGAAAGAAACTGAGAGGCAGAAGGAGACATAGGGTTGTCAATGGGGATGTTGAAATCACCCATGATAAGTGTGGGTATTTTGGTGTAGAGGAAGTGAGGGAGCCAGGCAGCAAAATGATCCAGAAACTGGCGGGGTGAGACGGGGAGGGGTGTCTGTACACAACCGCAACTCTGATGGAAAATGGTCAAAAGAGTCTGAGGGTGTGGAACTCAAAGGAGGGGAAAGTGAGGGAGGGCGCAGGAGGAATGACCGGGTAAGTGCAGTGTGGAGAGAGAAGTATGCCAACTCCTCCACCCTGCCTGTTCTCAGGTCTGGGAGTGTGGGTGAAGTGTAGACCGCCATAGTTGAGGGCAGCAAGGAAGTGGTGTCAGATTGAGAGCTATTAGGTTAAGGGAGTTCGAGAGGAACAGGTCATCAATAGCAGTGAGTTTATTACAGACGGATCGGTGCGTTCACAAAGCACGTTTAAAGTGTCAGGAAAGACGTACAAAAATAGCGGAGATAGATAGCAGGTTTCTATGGAAGGAGGAGGATGTAGGGATGAGCAGTAAAGGAGGGTGGGCCGGGGTTAGGAGAGATGTCTCCTGCAGCAAGAAGCAGGAGAATGAAAAGTGGCAGCAGATGGTTCAGTGATGAATATGAGCGGCGTTTGTGCAACACCATGGAAGCAGGTGATTTGGGGTAGTTAAAAAGGGAAAACTGTGTTGGATGTACACATGGGTGAGGGGAGAAGAGAGGCGCTGATGTGGAGAGTATTTTCAGGGGGTAGGACTGGGTGGTTGAAGAAAGGAGGGCATTGGCTACAAGGTAGATAGCAATGTTAAAATGAAGCATAGTGCGATAAGTGTATGTTAAAAGAGACCAGTTACTCACATAACAGGCGATGCTTCAAGCTCCCTCATGCTCACTTTCCCTCTCGTTTCTATCACATTATGCAATGATGGGCATTATGCTTGTTCTAAGATGTCATGTTTATTTAATTGCACCATTATTGTTGTTATTGGAAAACTCAAAACGTTTTGATGTTAAAAGCGTATGGCTCCCATCCTCTGACGCTTATCGGGCAACACTGCCCTTAATCGTAGAGGGACAGTAAAGCCCAAGTATGCGCTATAAAAACCCAGCCATGGCCATTAACCTCGGAAAGAGAAGAAGAGCAGAAACCTGATTGACAGTTCTATAGATGTATCTGCAACGTATAACAGAACGCACCTGACCCACCAAAATAAAAAGGGATAAGGGGTTGTGTCGAGATCCTCCCCCCCCCCCCCAAATATAACACTATGGGAGGTATACTAAAGTTGAGCAGTATACTATCCGTCATATCAGAGTGGGAGTTATTACAGATGCTGTTATATCGCATATTATTGCATTGTGCTTAGAGATTTTCCCCCCCCACTAGGCCAGTGGGCAGAGCTAAAGTGCTAGGGCGCTGTATGAAAACTTACAATTCCCACAATGCTAATTCCTCCAGATGAGATGGAGTCGTTCCGTCCCCTCTGCTACTCACAGCATCAGTGATGTGCCTAACACTGCTGACACTGAGAGATCATATTAATTGTGATTTAAATGTATATATAAGCTAGCTGACGTCTATACCAGTGTTTCTCCAGTCCTCAGGACCCAATTAACAGGTCAAGTTTTTCAGGGATCTCCTTAGTGTTGCACAAATTACATAATTATTGTCAGTGCATGAAAAATATAAAAATTCATTTCACTCCATTTTTGCCTTTTCAAATAAAACAATTTAAAAAAAGGATACACCATATTGTTGTGCCACATAAAAAGCCAATTAAATTATAACTTCATTTTTCCCATTCCATAAAAAACACCATAAAAGAAAAAATTCCCCATCTAAACCAGGCCTTCATCCACTAGCAGACCCAAAAAATGAAGTTATGACTCTTGAAGGGTGACTAAAACAATGAAAGGATTTGGTCACTGTAGGGGTTATACATGGATGTGGTGATATGTACACACAATCATCAAGATGAACTTAACCAGATACACAAAATTTATTTTATCTATTGGATAGATATCTATATATATATATTTATATATATATATGTATATATATTCGATCGATAGATACCGTAGATAGATATAGAGAGAGGCAGATAGATAGATAGATATGAGATAGACGGATATATATATACAGAGAAAGAGAGATAGTGAGATATATAGATATACACTCACCGGCCACTTTATTAGGTACACCTGTCCAACTGCGCGTTAACACTAATTTCTAATCAGCCAATCACATGGCGGCAACTCAGTGCATTTAGGGATGTAGACATGGTCAAGACAATTCTGCGTTCCAACGAGATCAGTTATAGGGAAGAAAGGTGATTTGAGTGCCTTTGATCGTGGCATGGTTGTTGGTGCCAGAAGGGCTGTCTGTGTATTTCAGAAAACTGCTGATCTCCTGGGATTTTCACGCACAAACAATCTCTAGGGTTTACAAGTGAATGTTCGAAAAAAGAAAAACATCAGTGAGCGGCAGTCCTGTGGGCGAAATGCCTTGTTGATGCAGAGGTCAAAGGTGAATGGGCAGACTGGTTCGAGCTGATAGAACGGCAACGTGACTCATATAGCACCATTACAACAAGGTAGGCAGAAGAGCATCTCTGAAAGAACAGTACGGCGGACTTGAGGCAGATGGGGCTACAGCGCAGAAGACCACACCGGGTGCACTCTTCTGCTAAGAACAGGAAACTGAGGCTCAAATTTGCCCAGCTCATCGAAATTGGCAGTAGAAGATTGGAAAAACGTGACTGGTCTGATGAGTCTCGATTTCTGCTGCGACATTCGGAGGTTGGGTCAGAATTTGACGTCAACAACATGAAAGCATGGATCCATCCTTGCCTTGTATCAAAGGTTCAGGCTGGGGTGGTGGTGTCATGGTGTGGGGAATATTTTCTTGGCACTCTGTGGGCCCTTGGTACCAATTGAGCATCGTTGCTACACATTGTTGAATCTATGCCACGAAGAATTGAGGCAGTTTGAAGGCAAAAGGGGCGTCCAACCCGTTATTGCAGGTGTACCTAATAAAGTGGCCGGGGATGCTGTGTGTATATATATATATATATATATATATATAGAGAGAGAGAGAGAGTGAGATATATACATATAGAGATATATATAGAATGATATATATATAGAGAGAGAGAGATAGGTGGATTAAATATATTTTGTGTGGATATGGTATGTACATTTGATGTGTGTTTATACTATCTCTGCACACTCATAACAGGTGCACTTTTATTGTAGCAGGACACTGCCTTTCACTCCATAAGATTTTTTTTTTTTACTTCATCACTCGAAGCTAGCGAAGCCATTTGTATTTTCTATGATGGGCCCTGCCTGTACTTCAGAGAGGCGGGATGACTCCAACCCATTTGTAGCGCTCCCCAAATTCATTTACCTCCCTCTGACTTCTTTTCACACTAGGAGCCCCCTATCCCAAAGTCATCTAGTGCCGTCACCAGACCAGGAAATAACTGCAACCCCTTCCTCTGCCTGTACCTGGGTTCTAGGAGGGGTTTCTCGGGCAAAAAAGGCCCAAGGCCATTTATGTACTGAAATGTTTCTACCCAGACAAAATGAGCAGATATTTCTTTTTAAAGATTTAGAATTTTTTTTTATTCTCACTTTCCTTTTTAAAACTTTTATTTTTTTCTCTTCCGAAAACCCCTTTAAAACATTTTTCTGAATTTTTGGATATACAAATACAATATACTATCCCCAAAAGTTTTGAAGTGTAAAAACATAATTAACCTAAAACTTTGTCATTTTTAGCCCATTTTAGGATGATTACCTAGCCAGCACAAACAGTTTTCTCATAGTGTTGACCTTCCACTGTATTATCATAACGATGTAGATCGTACCCTATAATGCAGCTCCACATTGTCTCAATTAGACTAAATACAGTCTAATTAGAAGTTTTATTGCGGTAATGAGAATCATACCTTGCATTGTAGCTGCAGAGTTTTTTTGCTGCCCGGAACGTTCATAATCCCTTGTCTCTAGTTTACACAGACAATTATAAAATCGGGGAACACATAAAGGGCTCTTAAAACGCTCATGGCAAACGATAAAATTAAGGTCGCCCCTTGACGTTTTCCCTTTCCACTAATGGGAAGGGATTACTCATGGATACCATTATCACAGAAACTTTTAACCTATTGGCGCCGTTACGAGTAAAGGGACGGGCACCGCCCCCATGAAAAATAAAAAAGCAGAAATAGTCCAATCGTAACCAAATTTTAAACACCCCCCGGGTAAATTTTAAATTTTAATTTATATTGCTGAATCGGTTCACCAAAAAAACCCTTTTACCTTAGGATCGTGTTATTTATAAAAGTATTCTCCCATAAACGGGATTACACATAGTAAAGAAGACCTCAG
Source organism: Phyllomedusa bahiana (assembly GCA_025379985.1). NCBI lineage: Eukaryota > Metazoa > Chordata > Amphibia > Anura > Hylidae > Phyllomedusa > Phyllomedusa bahiana. The sequence goes on from JAODAL010022029.1 coordinate 19,823, forward strand.
TGTTTGCTCTTCAGCCCCTGTTCTGAAGATGGGGAAAACCCAACCCAATCAAGAGCCCCAACCTCACTCTCTTACAATGGGAAATCACTGAACAAAACCCAATTCCCCAACAAGATCACTGACGCTGACTGGAGGGGGGGCCGCTGGGAAGCGGGATATATACATAACCCACTGGGGGGGGTCTGGGTATGACTGTACCTTGTCTGTGCGGGGTTTCCTATAAGGTTCAGGACTCGCTGTCTATTTCTCATGGAGGAGGGGGAGTATTTTAGAAGAACATAAGGATCTACAGAGATTCAAAATGGGGGATCTCTACAAGGATTCAAGATGGCGGAAAGTAAAATTAAATCCCACCCAGAGATAATCTTCCGCTTACTGAGGGGTAAAGATTCTAAACGATTCACATACATCATTCTTTTTCTATGGTAAACAGATGATATGCTGGAGAGGGGGGGCTCTGATGATTTCACTTACATCATTTTTATCTAGGTAATAACAATGATAACTGGAGGGGAGGGGCCTGATGTGTATAAATATTTTTAATTATTAATAACAGATAAACAGAGGGGATAAGACCCTAGGATTTGCCTCCACCCCTGTTCTGAAGGATGGGGGAAAACCCTGAGCTCAAACACAGGGGCCCCCCCCTCACCCCGGTACAAGGAAATCAATGAACAGAAGATCCTGAATTTCCCCAAAAATCACTGAGCCCGCGATGAGAGGTGACCGCTGGGAATCTGGGGTATTTACAAAACACCACTGAGGGGTCGGGATGATGACCCTTGTGTGTTCAGGTTTCCCAAAGGGGTCAGGACGCGCTGTCTATTTCTCCATGGAGGGTTTGGGAGAGTAAAAAACATAAGGATCTATAGAATTCAAGATGGAGGATCTCTACCAAGACGGGGGTGGAGGAAACGAAAGGGTATCAAGATTTCCCGATAGAGGATCGGACATGGTATCACATAGAGGATGACAGCTCCCATATCCCAGGGAAAAACATGACTAAATAAATGTGTTTTAACCACTTCCTGACTGGTCGATTTACCCCCTCTGACCAGGCTCCTTTTAATTTTTTATAGGAGATCAGGGTTTCAACACTGTAATGCTTTCTTATGCTAATTAGTTATTCTTAAAGGGGATTTGCCAGGACGCCATTTTTTTAAAATCTTACACAGGGAGTAGAAATAAACAAATCAGGGAGCATGAATGGCTGGGGGGAAGGGGGGGGTGAGCAAGAGGGGGGAAAAATAACTAAATAACAACATTTCCCAAAAGTGAAGTCTCTATACAGCAAGACACAGGCCCCATACACTTCTTCTCCCCCCCCCTTTAAGCCATTCATTTTTCCCTGTCATCAGATAAGAAGGTTTTTTCCCCCAAGCGCGGCCAATAGCTCCTCGGGCGTTCTAATGCAAAATTCAGGTTTAATAAGGGGGGTTGAGAAATCTGTTCTCTCAAAAAGGGTTTTTAATTTTTTTAATACATATATTTAGAAAAGGATTACCCTTTTTAGATCCCATGTCAACATTACCTTGCAAAACCCCTTTAATTAGTTATTTTACAAAGGACGCCCCCTAATATTTGAGCTTTTTTTTTTTTTTTTGTTTTTTTTTTTGTAAAAATAATTTTTTTTAAATTTTTACAATAACAAAAACATATATAAATTCCATTTGATGAGAAACACTTGATACACAAAGAAAAAATATAAGGGATCATTAGAACAGATAAGAAAAGACTAAGCAAGAAAACAAAAAAGCACTAAGACAACTTTGGATCATAATAATAAGGATGAAGCAAAGAAGTCTCCATCTTCACTAAAAAAGAAAACAAAAATTAATAAATAAGTAACCCCTCCACCCCCCCAAAATAAAACCAAAACAACACAGACCAGTGTTACCCATTCGCAGTTATGTATAAGAGACATAATCAACATACACTATCGTAATCAGCTAAGGTCCTAGGATAAAAAGTGAAAACAAATACTGTACTGATACATGCTGTGGAGAGCGCCACACAGCCCTAGTCCCCCTAAAGCCCGAGGGAGAGAAATTAAGGACAAATTCACCCCCAACTCTGACGCACAGTTTACCCAGGAGAGTATCCAGGCACGGTGTCAGGATAGGGTTGAGGGAAACTCCCAGGTTATGGGATACAGACATCCAAAGCCCCCCACAGGGTACCTGCTCAGTCGAAAGGAAGATACCAGGAGGTGTAAACAAAAGGCTTTAATGATCTCCTGGGGTAGTAAAAGTTAACTATAAACTATTTGCCATTTCTGTGAAAACTTTTAGAGCATTGGTTCCTTAGTCCTGATAATGTCGAGTTCCTGTCCATTTCGAGATGATGTTTTACCGCCTGGATCACTTCCTGCAAATGTAGGGACAGTTGGTTCCAACCATTTGGCAGGAGGCTCTTTTAGCTGCTAATAAAAATATATGCAGAATTGGGTGGTTTCCGAAATGTTGTGGTAAATTATGGAACAGGAGCTGTGTTGGCTCCTAAAGTTAAATGACACAGAAACTTAAGGATTCAGAGTTTGTATGACTGTTTCCCAGAACTTCGTGTTTTCCACCACAGGTCCATATACTATGGACAAAATCCTGGGGGGGTGGCCACACTTGGACAGCTCAAACGGTCCTGGACAAGCAGGATTGGGGGAATATTAAAGCCGTAAATTGCGGAATGGGCAATACTAAAGACTGTCCCTCCACTTCTCATTAACTATATATTGATTGTATCATCACCATCCCTGAGAATTGTAGTAGAGATCTCCTGGTTAGGGTAGACCTTCTCCCACCTAGCAAAAATCCTGGCAAGGCCCCGCGCTTCTAACCCCTACAAACCACATAGAGCCTGATAAGAGTGGTCTGTTTGAAGAAGTAGGGCTGATAACATTATCAAAAGCATTCAACTTAAAATGCGACGGCTTCATGTCCTTAACTTTTATAGAAACGCACTATTTGGGATACGCCAAAAAATGCGATGTGGCAAGGTATTTTTTTGAGATACTTCTAGAGAGAGTAAATCCGTTGGTGTGAAGGTGAATAAGCTGGTAAATAGTTAAAATCCCCTTACTCCTCCAGACTTTAAATTGTGTTATCAAGCCAGGTTCTATTCTGGTGTCCATAGATAGGAAGGTATCTACTGGTCTGGTAGGGCTGAGTAAACGAGGATCTACAGGCATTCCAGGCTCCGATCGTGTCCCTCGACAATGAGGCTATTGTTTTTGCCACCTTAGGAAAGAGCAGAATATTTGGGATGGAAGAAGCCTGGAAGCGTCACATGTTGAACCAGTGCCGCCTCTGAAGAAGATTGAAATATCTGGAAGACTGTTTATACCCAATTCCGATCCGTGACGCAGGAGGCTATCTAGAATTATACAACTCAGATCCGGCAAATATTCAGCCCCCGCTATCCATTGGGAGGAGCAGTTTTCGCGAGGGCTATCCGGGGGCTTTTTATTCCATAGGAAAGAAGTGAAAGCGTATAAAGTTGGCGACATCTTTATGTGTATGCAATTAGGGGATTGTTTGTAACAAATATAGTATTCTTGGGAATGTCAACATCTTGAGAAGATGAGCCTTAGCAAGTAAGGGGAGCGGAAGATGCATCCATCTTTCAGGTTCTTCCAATTTAGGAACACGGGGGGTAATTGAGGTGATAAGGACTCAGGAACGTACCGATATTTATTCCCAGATACTTGAGGCGCACCCATGCAGGGATATAGGTAAAATTTCAAAGGCAGGATGTGAGAAGGTGAATGAGCAGGGGAGAGATCCACAATTTTGACTTAGAACATTAACCTGAAGCCTGAGAAAAGCCAAACTCATTAAACATTTATTAAGAAATTGGCGGTATGAGAGAGAAGACAACGCCCTTTCCCTGGCTTCGGTAAAACTGTTATAAACGCAGTGTCGTCATTATGTTGCGGATGGGAGTGTTAGTCAGGAAAATTGAGAACGGTGGTTAGAAGGGGTGTGACTTCAGGATTAAGCGAATCTTGTAAGAATTCCTCCCTGAGAAGCCATCGGGGCCGGGGCTTTATTATTACCCAAGTTCTTAATTAACCCTAGAGATTTCGTTCATTTTGGACGGTTGGTTAAGGTAGTCCCTATCTGCCTTAGAAGGAGGGGAGAGACAGACCCCCTAGCAAGCTCAGTCTGAGGGGTCCCTGTCATCGGAGGTTTTCTGGGAATATAAATGGTCATCAGATCTCGCGTAGGACATTATGAATAGCAGTAAGCAGAAAATACCTATTCCCCATGAGTCCTTCATGCATAGATAATGGAACTAGAGCTAATCCCCTTAGCAAATTGACCTATAAGCCGCCCCGCGTTGTTCTTCCGAGGGGGCAAACCGGAATAATTTTAGGCTGACATCCGTGGGGGGGATCGGCCGGACACCTCCTCTATACTCCACCAGTGCTCATATTCCTCTTTTTTTTTTTTTTTTAATGTAGACCATGGAGTTTGGGCTGCAGGAGTTGGGTTTGGAGATAAAATCAGTGTAAGATTGCCGAAGCTTCTCACTCAACAATTCTAATTTTGATCCGCAACCACGCTTCCGACGGTGTTAGTGTAGGCGCCAAGTGGCCTCTAATACCGCGTTACTGTCCTTCTCCCAAAGTAAGACCTTGGCGCCTCCGATCCTCCAGTGTCTTGTATAAAGTGCAGCCAACACCCCCGAGAATATAGCAAAGTCCTCGTCCCCAAAACAGGTAAGACGGTAATCGTCCAGAGTAAACTGTACCCTTGGGAGCAGGCGTCTGACAGTTAGGACAAGAGAGCATGAGCTGAAATAACTATATCCCTTATATCACAGAGATACACCCTTGGCAGCTTTGGGTGAGAGAGAATATAATCAATAACGGACCCGTGAATTGTGAGGATGGGAAAAAAGGAATAGGTCCCTTCCATCAGGATGAAGAGACGCTCCACGTATCAACCTAATGAGAGTCGCTGAGATAAAATAGTCAAAGGGGGGGGTCATGAGATAGCGAATATGGGAGAGTATCTTGGACATAGTTTCTATCTTCCTTGGGAATTAACCACCAGGTTAAAATCCCCGTACCAATGCAATTTTAAGAGGTTCTGGGTCAATAGATTACTGGGTCTGTCAGGGTTTATTTTTTTAGAAAGAACCATGGGTTTGGCTAGACCGTTATATTATAGATGGAAATAACTTCCCTGAGACTTCAAGGATACATGATTCCACGGCCCTCACTAACATGGGTGAGCTAACAAGAGAATAAGAGAGATTTTTATGGATGAGGTATTATTACAGACCATTTTTCCTTTAATGGATGGTGAGCCCAGAACCCCGAGCCACCCAAAGGCGCTTAGCCTGCTAAAATCTCCTTCCCTCCAAGTGAGTTTTCCTGAAGGAGGGCGGATGTCTGTTTTTAATTTTTGAGGTGACGTAGAGATCATAATTCTCTTAAAGGAGAACCGCTCTCCCTTATCATTCCATGATGTTACTGCATAAGATAAGTAACAAAGAATTAATAGCACACATGTGAGTGACGGAAATGGACTCCACCTCCAGAACAGAAGTCCCGTTGACACATCCCACAGCACTGCATCCAGACCTACTAAACACAGTTCAGACAAAAAACAAGAAGGTACCAAAACAGAACAAAAAAAAAACAAAGCACCATTGGCAACCAAAAAAAACAAAAAACAAAACATACTGCCAATGTGCTATTGGATTTCCTTTCTTCCAACATGTAGAGAGAAAGTACAAGTAAAGGCAAATAGTGCAAATGCCCCCCACCGGGACCCATAAGCAAAAGGACAAGTTAACAAAGAGGGAGCTGCCCAATGAATAAGGATGCAGGTTGCAGAGAATGTTCAGGTTCCTGAGGGTCCCGCACGCCAAGCAAGAACGGGAGCGTTGTTCCTCTAGGTGAAACAATCTCCAGATAGGTGATTTAAGCGGTGAAGTCTCTGACCGTCCTCTGGACTTGCTCTTCTTTAGACGTAAAATCCTGGAAGGAGGCCTCCACTATCATTGCTGTAGATTTAAAAATGTGTCTCAGAGTCCCTTGAAGCTTCCTCTGGGGATGTGAAGGCTGACAGAATCCCATCTGGTTGGGAGATTCGCAGAGTAGCCGTATAAGTGAGGCGAACTTAATGTGGTGGCGTGAGAGGCCGAGCACAATGATGATAAAGCTCGACGCTAGGCTGTGCCACCTCCATCGAGAAATTCTCCAAAGATAAGAACTATGTCCCTTTATTTCCAGTGGCTGCTTGAGGATTTTTAAGGCTCGGAAGATGCTGACCTTTGTCATTAAAGTCAAAGATTTGACATCACTAGGACTCTGGGCGTTCTCTCAAGATGGGTGCAGTGGTGGGGTCTGCTTGGCTGGAGGAGTCACGGATCGCAGGTCTGGGCCGTTCGATTGGGCTCTCTCCACTCTGCTGGGTTGGGGCCGCCTAAAGTTCTGGCAGTAGGCACGCGCATAAGGAATGTAGATCTCTTGCTGCCACCGACTCTGGCGATCCCCCGATCAGTCGCAGGTTTGTTGCGGCGAGACCCGTTCTCCAAGTCGTCCACTTATCTGAGAGCTGCTGGAGTTAGAAGCGCAGTTGGGCCAGGGAGTGTTGGTGGTGTCTCAGCTTGTTCGCCAGCTCTTGGAGCGCTGTTCGGGTCATCGGTGCGCGGAGCCTGCGTGGTATATCCGTTTCGGATTTGGAAACAAACATGGCCCTGTCGGTAGCGGAGAGCGTCGCTGCCAATTCCTCCTGATATCTGGGCCAACTTCTGGGCCACCACGAATGCCAATGTTTATAGTCCCACAATGGAGTCATCATCGCGCCCTCTCAGCAGCAGCCCATCATGGTAATCGAGGCAGGTTCTAGGATGGCGAGGGTTGGATAGAAGAGAGTGGCGTTGCTCAGCGATTTATGTTCGTCTTCAACATTGCTTGTGTCCGCTGTTACTGCAGTATTGGGTGATAATGAGCTCAGATTCAGCCGCCCCTTTTGGCGGCTGATTCGCCTTGGTTTTCCCAATTGTTTGACGAAGCGGTCCATCCAGAGGAATGGAGAATAGAATAGAGGATATCAGAGCTATGAAACTGCAGTTGTGGTAAAGCACTTTGCTCAGCCCACCACTAGAGGTCGCCACAGCTTATTCAGATGTATCTGAGCTATGTTAGGGAAGATGAAGGCATGACAGTCAGCGAGTGCAGCCCCGCGGCGGGCAGAGGGGAGAACCATGAGCGGGTGGGAAAGTTCGGCAGAGCCCAGCAGGTGAGAGCCCAGGTAGGCAGCAGGCCAGGTTATGGATAGGATATGTATATAAAGAGCCTCCTCGCCTTATAGTGGTATGGAGAACACAGGGGCTGTCACAGGCATGCAGCTGTGATGACTAGTTCCGCGGGCAATAGCAGGGGGGGGGCAGAGAGGGAGCTGCCGCCGCCTGCAGTCACTTCCCTGCTCTCAGCAGCGGGGGGTCGTCTTTACACTGGAGGATGCCCCTTTATGTAAAAACGGGGCTGTCACGCCACTTGTAGAGGAGAGGAATAAATCACAGGGGGCTGCCGACAGGGGGGGCTTTGTCCCCCCCGCCCCAGGTGAACAGGCCCTTTCCCCCTTCAAACCTTGGGGTTCCCGGGCCCGGGAAGTCGGCCCTTCACCCACGGGGTTCCCCGGCTTTTTAAAGTTCTTCTCCCGCACGTAGAGAAAACAGAGAGCCGGAAATTTAAAACGTGACCACTCTTTTTGATATGCCCCCTTTTGCACAGTGAAACTGGATGTGCCGATATAGAACAGATATGTTCTGGTAGGGTCCCGATTAGGGGACCCCTGCACGCGTGTCTCACAGGCGGGGGCAAAACCCGGGAAGTAACATGAAATTTTTTTTAAGGGTTTAAATTTTTTTTTGGTAGAGGTAAAAAAGTTATATTTGTTTCCATTTTATTTAAGTTCTTTCAACAACAAAAGTGACACTATTTATTTATTTTTTTAATCATGTCACTTCTAAGTTATGGAAGTTCTATGAGTCTTTGGTTTGGGCTTTTTGCAAAATGTGGGTTTTTTTTGTGTCTTATTTTTAAATTTTTTTTTATTTTCCCCCCATAAACCTTTTAGAAAGAAGTAGATAAAAAAAATTTATAATTAATTTATTTTTGGATGGCAGCCCTAGCTACAGGGGAAATACAGCCCCCTAATCTGTGTCTTTTTAGACCCATCAGCATCTGCAGCTATGAGCTCCAGCAATCTCATGACCGCCAGGGCTTGTAAGTGGAAAGCCAGAAAGCTTTCAGCTATTCTGTATACACAGCACTCATATATGTATGTACAGGCAGTCCCCGACTTATGTCTGTCCCCTAGTTACAAACGGGGACCGGAACGACGCAAGCCAGGGACAGCTGACAGCGTTCGGGTGCTGCTGTGGCCCGGGGGCAGTCCGCGATCCTCGCAGCTGTATGCGACTCCTGGGAGCGCATACAGCTGACTCTCCGGTCCGCGTCCGGGTACTGCCATGGCCCAGGCACTGGCGGGGATTGCTTCGGCTGTATGCGACTCCTCCCGGAGTGCACACAGCGGAAGACTCTATTGCGGAGCAGAGAGCGAGCGCTTCCTGCTCCGCAATAGAACTCCGGAAGGCCGCAAGCAGACATTCGATGTTCCGGAGTCTCTGGCACAGGCAGCGCGCGATGTCATCACGCTGCCTGCACGGCCTGATGACATCACTGGCCTGTGCCAGAAGACCGAGGACGAGGTAAGTCTCGGAGCAGCGGGGGAGCGAGGTCTTTGTATTTGTTATTTTTTAATAGCCCTGTCTATACCTACCTATGGGGGACATACCTGCCTATACCTACCTATGGGGGACATACCTGCCTATACCTATCTTTGGGGCACCTATACCTGCTATGGGGGACATACCTGCCTATTACCTTCTATGGGGGGCATATACCTGCCTATGGGGGACATACCTGCCTATACCTATCTATGGGGGACCTTTACCTGCTATAGGGGACATATACCTGCCTATGGGGGACAAACCTGCCTATAACCTGCTATGGGGGACATACCTGCCTATGGGGGACAAACCTGCCTATAACCTGCCTTGGGGGGAACATATACTTGCCTATGGGGGACAAACCTGCCTATAACCTGCTATGGAGGACATATACCTGCCTATGGGGGACAAACCTGCCTATAACCTGCTATGGGGGACATATTGTTTTGATGGGGGACAAACCTGCCTATAACCTGCTATGGGGGACATATACCTGCTATGGGGGCCATACCTGCCTATAATCTGCTATGGGGGCCAAATACCTGCCTATGGGGGACAAACCTGCCTATAACCTGCTATGGGGGACATATACCTGCCTATGGGGGACAAACCTTCCTATAACCTGCTATGGGGGACATATACCTACCTATGGGGGACAAACCTGCCTATAACCTGCTATGGGGGACATATACCTGCCTATGGGGGACAAACCTGCCTATAACCTGCTATGGGGGACATATACCTGCCTATGGGGGACAAACCTGCCTATAACCTGCTATGGGGGACATATACCTGCCTATGGGGGACAAACCTGCCTATAACCTGCTATGGGGGACATATCTGCCTATTACCTGCTATAGGGGACATATACCTGCCTATGGGGGACATATCTGCCTATTACCTACTATGGAGAACATATACCTGCCTATGGGGGACATACCTGTCTATTACCTGCTATGGGGGACATATACCTGCCTATGGGGGACCTATACCTGCCTATACCTGCTATGGGGGACCTATACCTGCCTATGAGGGGACATATGCCTGCTATGGGGGACATATACCTGCTATGGGAACATATACCTGCCTATAATTACACACCATACACCATACATGTGCTAAATATATTGGTTCCGACTTACATACAAATTCAACTTAAGAACAAACCTACAGTCCCTATCCTGTTCGTAACCTGGGGACTGCCTGTCATTATTTTAATGCATTAGGGAGCACTTGGTGTTCTCTCTTCCTCTTATATTTTCCTCTGTAGGACGCCCCCTTGTCATGGTTATAGATTGAGGTGTAAAGAGATCACTCGAGAGATCTGTGCGCTGTCTTTTCACATATTTGTACTTGGTAATTAAATCACCACTAAGCCGTCTATTTTCCAAGCTAAATAATCCCAAGTTTGATAACCTGTCTTGGTTCTACAAACCTCTTCTTCCCTTAATGAACCTGGTTGCCCTCCGCTGCACCTGCTCTAGCTCAGGTGTGTCCTCATCTGCCCAAAGCTTTATATAACTGGCTAGATGTGGTGGTTTCTTTGGTATTTAAAACCACTTTCAATTTTAATAGTCAGTTCTGTATAAAGGGTGTTCCTCTGTCCTTCAGCCTCTGAAACCTCAGTGCTCTTTCTGGTAGGTGAGCGACTCTAGCCATATATAGAAAGTAGCCTCTGTCTGTAGCCTGATACTCATTGAAGTGGAGGCCGTATTACACAACTGTCGGCTAGCACTCCTTAAGGCAATAATATAATAAACGGCCACCACTGACCACTAGCTGCTGCTGTCAATAAGGAGTTCACGATACTCTGGACCAAGTGATCACCAGCGCATTATATATTGTTCATAATAATTATTGTTAATAACTGTATGTTAGAAAGAAACCTTTAACCAACTTCCCCTCCCTTCTCTGACTATTCTGCTCATCGCCCTTTCTTAAAGAGGTTTTGCCATGATGTGATGTTGACGTGTGATCCTCCAAAATGGGTTTTTAATCACTTTTCTAAATATATGTGATAAAAAAGTGAAGCCTTTGAGAGCCTGACTTAGATGCCCTTAGTTTCCTGACTGTTACATTAGTTACAACGAGGAGCTGATCTGGCAAGCTCCTGGCCACGCTTGTGTTGTTTCCACTTCTTATTTGATGGCAGGACACATAAATGAGCTTTGAAGGGAGGGGGAGAAAAAAGCAATGTTACTGGGCATCTGCACTAGCTTTGTTTCTGTGTCAGAGCCTGTGTCTCCTGTATAGAGAATCCACTGGTTATAAGGTAATTATCTGAGTACGCATGCAGACGCACCCTGCTCAGCCCACCTCCCTCCCCCCCTCCTGTCTGTAGTCAGTGAACGCTGCCTGCTCGGAGCTTATCTTTACTCATGAGTAGATAAGAGGGAGAAAACAAAACCCGTATAGCTTGTGCACAATACAGTTAGCCTCTGTGGTTTGGCCAAACATGTTTGCTCAACTGCAGAGACAGAGACTGAATATCAGCCTTGCGAGCGTGCATTGGAGGTGTGCGATGACATCACAGAAGAGGTACTTGTTTTTTTTAAACACAGAAACAACGCCCCCTTTTTCAAAGCTCAAGAGGGGAGTATCAGCCTGTTAGGTGAGGAAATCACTTCTTGGCAAAACCCCTTTAAGGACAACAGCACTATCTCCCATAAGTCTCGGGGGCTCTGTCCAATATAGAAGTATTGTATTTACAATGTTTTATAGACCAGCGGTTCTGAATTTGCTGTACACTGTGTGGGCCAAGGATCCTGCTTCCTATATTATGTATAAGATCTTTTGGAATTAAGGGGTAGATTAATATTGCATAGAAATGGCCAAACTTTATCTGTATGGAATGTATTTTTATAAAGCTTAGACTAGAGGCTGGGGACAGGCACTAATAGCTTGTAGAGGATGCTGATAGACATTTTTTTTGCCTGCACCTTTTTCAGCTCTTCCAGCGCCCCCATATCCGTGATGACAGGGAGAATTATTTGTTTCCTTTTCCAGTAATATCTTAAAAATGGAGTAAGATATTGAGGAATGCATATGATGATTTAATATTACTCTGGCCCAAAACAATTACGGATTCATGTAAGCAGAGCTGTATCCGTCACTTGGCACTGGAGGTCGGTTGTCTAAGGTAGCATTGTCTCAGGGGCGCCACTAGCACTTAAGTTTTTTTTGTTTTGTTTTTTTTGGGGGGGGGGGGAATTTCCCTGTACTTCCTTTTGGTTGTTCTCAAAAAGTTATTATATCTCCCCCCTTTTAAAAAGCTTTCCTGGCCTGTTTTAAAATTTACCCTTTTTTTTTTGGGCCCCTGATGAACCCCCCCGGCATTTGGGAAAAAAAACCCCCTTTGGTTTGTTTTTGGGTTTTTTGGGCTTTAATATGCAAGGAAGTTTAAAATAGGATTTATAAAATTAAAATATTTATATATTAATATATTTATATATTTTAAATATTTATATATATTTTTTATATAAAATATAAATTATAAATATAAAAATTTATATATTTTATGGCCTTTTTTTGGGTAAAGATAATTCCTGTATTTTCTGTTCATAAATTTCCCTTTTTGGGGGTTGTTTTCTATATCTATACAGGGGCTATTGAGTAGAAATGGGTTTTAGTAGGGTGGTCCCTTTTTTGGATAGGTTCTGGTTGGGGGGGCCTTTTTTTTGGGATGGGACCCCCCCTTTTATTGGATAGGTGGGGGTTTTGGGTGAGGGTATGGGGTTTTGGTGTAGAGAAAACTTAGGTTTTTTTATTTGTTATTTTAAAAAAGGCCCTGTATTAAAAGTTAAAATTTTAGGTCAAGTTGTTCCAGTTTTTGGGGGGTTTTTTTCCCTTTAAGGGTTTTGGGAAAATTGCTGCCCCCCCCCAATGATTGATTTTTTGGGGTTCCCAGTCCTTTTTCTATTCGGGGTTTGTGGTTTTTTTTCCCATGCATTTAAACCCCAAAGATGAGGTTTGGGGGTTCTGGGGGTTTGCCAGTCAGAACCGGTTGAAACTTCCCCCAACTCCCCTCCCTTTGTCCGGGTTTGCTTAAACCCATAAAAAAAAGCAAATGGAACCCCTAAAAAAAAATTTTGTTTTTTAATTAAAGTGGGCAATACCAAATGTCCACACAAAACGCAGTATTGTCAAAAAAAACTGGCCCCATTAACCCAAACGCATGGGGGCCCGGGGGAAAACCCCCACAACCCAAAAGATTTTCCCCTTCAGGGGGTGTATTAACTTATGGCTAGGGCAGAAAATATTTTAAATACATTCCTTTTACATATGTTTCTTTTTGGGCCCCCGGGCCCTCACCCTTTTCTCTATGCTAAAAGGGCAGCAGCAGTCAGGGAGTGTATAAAGTTTGAAAGGGCCACACACCAAATTTACCATGATTTTGGGGTTTGAGTCACACAGAGAATTTAAAACCAAACCCAGTCACATAAAAAATATTTTTATGAAAGAAATTAAATAAAAAGTTTTCACCTTAGATGAAAAAACCCAAAGGACGGATGAAAAACAGTTTTTAATTTTTGGGCAGGTTTCAATCAGGAAAGGGAGATTTTTTGGAAAAACCCTTTAGATAAGGAAATAAAACGATCCATTTCCCAAATAAAAACCCAAATTTTTAAATTTTTAAACACAAAACCCAAAGGTAGGAAACAGGGGGAAAGAAATTTTAAAAAATGTTCCCCACGATCTTATGCATTTGGGAGCCTTTTCCGGCTCTTGCTCACATGTACCTTTAGACATTACACAAGGTTAAAACATGTATGGCCCAATTTTTTGGGTTATTTTTTGATCACTGATGCTAAAAAAAAAGAATATTAAATTTACATTTCTGTTCAGACCCGGGTTTTGATAAAAAAAAAAGGCCCCTGTGATTTTCCCCAAAACCCCGGGAAACCTCTTATCTTCTTGATGTAAACCCAAAATTTTTCCTCAAAAATTTCCCAAAGGCTACAACTGCCCCTTATGCAGTTTGTGACCTTAAGTCTATTTTTAAATTTTGGGGATTTGTTGGACTCGCTAAAAATCCTAACCCCAAAATTTTTTCCCCAAAAAGTACAAAATCCAAACTGGGCCCAAAAGAACAAAAAAGGCCCTTCCCACAATTGAACTGACAATTTGCACGGAAAAGGAAAATGGGGGAATAGAAATTTTTAATTCTTCTTTTTAAACGATAAAGGGCTGGTCCTGGTTAGCTGATTTGCGGGAATCATGTGAGAATTTTCCTTTGGGAAACGATTTCCTAAAAAAGCACTCAAAAGAAAACCTAACTAACGGGGTGCTCAAAACCCCCCCCTTTATTGTAACCAGCGACCGCCCGCCTACAGCACTGCTGATCCTAACAGCCCCTTTAAAAAAACATTTAAATGGATTTTGGTGACGGAAAAATACTGATACATGAAATTTTGAAAAATGCTGGATTTTACCCCAGGGGGTTGGGAAACTTTCAAACAGTCCAGTGGCCCCCCAAAATTTTACAATTTTACTGGTTTTTATACTGTTTTTTGCTACCACCAAGGGGAACAATTTTTGTTAATTTTGCTGCATGCACTTTAATTTTTAAGGACCGGGTTTATTTGAAATGTTTTTTAAAAATATTTAATATAGCTTTCAGCTATTTAATTAATTTTAAAAAAATACAGTTTTTTATTCTTTACAAAGGGAAATTTAAACCCGGGTTCAGAAGGGGCAGCTTTTTTTAAAAAGAATGATAGTGGTTTCACCCCAAAAAAAAGTTTAAAAAAAGGGATGCCTTTCTTTCTATTACCCCTCGCCCATTCCCACCAAAAAATTCCCCCCTACTGTTATGCAAAATAAAGTTTTCAGAACAGGGGGGGTTGAACCCTTCAAGTACTCACTTGCGTGAGGAAAGGGCCCTTTTTTGTCCAGAATGTGGGAAATGTTTTATAAAAATCAAAAAATTTTTTTCAGCAAAGAAAAAATTCACCCAAAAGGGGAAAAAAACCTTTTTTAGTCCAGAATGTGGAAAAAAGGGTTTTAAACCCCGAAATCAAGCCTTTTTTTACACATTAAAGAATTTTACACAGGAGGAAACCATTTTCCTTTTTCAATATGTGGGAAAGGTTTTTTCCATGAAAACAAGCCTTGTTTTTTCATGAAAAAAAACTCCACAGGAGAGAAACCATTTTCAGGGTTTATTTGTGGCAAAGGGTTTTTTTTATCGAACAGATTAAAGTAGACATCAAAAAAAAATCACCAATGGAGAAAAGTTTTCAAAGTTCAATATGTGGCAGATGTTTTTACTCAAAAACCAAATTAGTAGACATGAAAGAACACACCCAGGAGAGAACCAAATTTTTCCCGTTTTAAATGTGGCAAATGTTTTACTGTGAAAATTTGGTCTTGAGAAAAAATCAAAGAACCCCACAAGGAGAAGGGAAACCATTTTTTATGTTAGAATTTGGGGGATGTTTTTTAAAACGGGGGAGGAAATTTTTGAGAAACCCTCAAAAAAACTCAAGAGGAGGGGAAACCATTTTTTATGTTAAAAGAATGTGGCAAATTTTTTTTTCCAAAAAATAAAGCCTAGGCCAGCAAGAAAAAAACTTCCCCAATAGGCACCCCCTTTTCATGTTCAAAAATTTTTTTCCGGAAAAAAATTTTTAAACCCAAAGAAATAGATTTAATTTAGACCCTCAAAGAACTCACAACGGGGAGAAAAAAAAGGCCCATGTTTCGAAGTGGCAAAAAGGTTTTTCTAATTTAAAACAAATTCTTCAGGACCATGAAAGAAATACAAAAGGAGAGAATTTCCCTTTTCATGGTTTTGGAAAGTGGGAAATGTTTTTGTCAAAAAGGGAAAACTTTTAACCCAAAATCGGGGAACTCCCCCAGGAAGAAGCCATTTAAAAAATTTTTAGAATTTTTGGGAAAATTTTTTTAACCCAGAGAAATTTAGTTTATGATAAACATCGAGAACCAAAACAGGGGGGAAAACCTTTTTCATGTTCAAATGTGGCAAATCTTTTTAAAAATGAAATCAAATCTTTTTCAACATCAACGATACCAAAACAGGGGATAGGCCCTTTTTCATTTACAGAATGTGAGAAATGTTTTGTTTTAAGGGCCAAAATCTTTTCGTCATTTTTCCCAACTCACACAGGGGAGAAGCCCTTTTCCAAAGTTCGAAAGTGGCAAAGGGTTTTTCTCTAAAATCCGTTTTTGTTTTGAAACAAAAGGGTCACACCCGGTAGAAGTCATTTTCATGTTAAAATAATGGAAAAAGTTTTTAAAACTAAAACCAAATCTTTCGTTCATCAAAATAAATATTTAAATTTTTTAAAAACACATCTTGGGTAAACCCAAAAAAAAAACAGCCCATCAAACATCTACGAGGGGGGGAAACCCGGCTTTTATATGGGACTTTAAAAAGGGTTTCTCTATACCCCTTTTTTTTAAAATTTCCCTTTTTTAAAGAAAGACATTCCTTTATTTTGCCCCCCTTCCCCAAAACCCGCCTATTTATTTTTTACCCTCCCCACCTTCCTGGTGCCATAACTTTTTATTCTTCTATCTAAAGAAACAGATGAGAGGTTTATTTTTTTTTTAAATTTGGGACAAGATGTTAAATTTAAATGGTTTTTCATTCAGCGTAATATAAAATTTTAAAATGGAAAACCCCATGCAAAATTCTAAGCGGATCCCAAAAGGGGAAAAAAAACAACAAACTTAATTTTTGGGCCCTGTTTGCAGGAGGGTTTTTTTTTTTACAGAAATCAAGGGCTTTTGGGGGAAAAAGATTTGTTTTCTTTTTTCTACCGGTTTTTATACGAATCCAGAGATAGACTTGTAGGGTTTTGGTGCCGTAAAGAAAATCCCAAAATTTTCTATTTTTCAAATTTTCCTCATGGTGCGAATTAATTTTTTTTTTTTACCTCCCAAAATTTTTTTTTGGGAAAATTCGAGTAAGGGGGGCTTTTTAACCCACCCACTAAATGCCCCTTTTTTGAAAAACGGTGTCACCCAAAATTTATGACCCTGAGGTTTGGGTTTAAAAAATAAAAAGTGGATGGATAAACAGCCGGTTTAAAACCACAATTAAAAAAAACTATGGCATTGGAACCCCCATCCTGAATAGTTCAAAGGGGCCGGACTTTTTAAATTTTTTCCCCAACCCTTTTTTTTTTCTACCAAAAAAATCACCTCATGTCCTAAGTGTTTAAAACATTTCAACCAATGTTTTTGTTCCCCGTTTAAAAACCCAAAACCCCCTTTTACGGTTTTGGAAAATATTGTTTAAGAGATATGGTCCCCAACATTTGGCTTATATCCATGTTTAAAAATTTTTTCCCCCTATGGAAAAAGGGTCGCCCTCCCCAAAAAACCCATCTAAACCCTAACTCACAGGGGTTCTAAACTGGCAAAAAAAAATTTTTCAGGGATTTTGGCTCTTTGGGCTTAATACCTACAGCAGGGCTTCCCAAAAAAACAGTCAAAAAAGGGAATGCAAAATTTTAACATCTAGAAATGAAAGACAACGAAAAATGGCAATGACCCCGATGGAGAGACGCCCAAACATTTATCCCAACGTTTGATTTTAAATTTTTTTTTGGTTTTTTATTTTTTAATTCTTTATTTTTACCTTTGTTTTGCTTTTTTAAAGCTTTCAAATTTTCTCTTTAAAGTACCTTTTTTTTAAAACTGCTTTTTGAACCCTTTTAAATCAAGAAGTTTGGCAAAAGTACAATGGGGGGTTTTTTTTTAAAGGGAGAAAATTGGGCTTTTTTTCTTTTGATTGTAATGGAAAATTTCTCAATAAGAGATATTTATTTTAAAAATATTATAAAAAGCCTCATGCAAGTAACCATTTTTTTTTTATTTTTAATTTAAATCCACCTGCTGTTTGAAGCAGCTTTTATTCGTTTTTTCCAATCCCCTTCCCGGTAAGACGTGAGGGGATTCCATAGCATGATTTTTCATATAAAATCTGTATTAGGCTATTTTAATTTCTCTGACCCGTTGCAAAGGGGATTTTTATCTAAAGGCAGAGGCTCCCGCCTTAAAAATAAACAAAAGTAGTCTCCTTTGTTTTTTTAAAATCCGATTTCACAAATCTAGTCTCCAAATTTTCCGGGGTCCTGGGTGCCCGCCTGGGTTGACAGCAATCCGGCTTTCAATAAAAATAACAAAAGGCAGGGGGGGCAGGTTTGGGAACCTTGTGGAAAATTGGTGACTCTAAAATCACATTTATCTTCTCAACCAGGCAAATTAAACAAAGCAATATATTTTGAAATTTTTTGTTCTCTACATGTTATAAGCTAATCTTTGTAGAGAGACAATGCCTTTTTTTTGGGTTTTTGACGAAATACAGAAAAAAATATTAAAAAAATTTCACCCCAAAAAGAAAGCCAATTAAATTACCGTTTATAAGGTAAAAGCCGAGTTTTTTAGCACAAAAAAGGGGTGAAAAATCCCCCCCTGGGTTTTACCAATCACAATTTTGTCGCTGGGGGCCCTCGATGGGCCCGTGCGCCGAAGGGACCCTTTGCTATATTTCCCACTCCTCAGGAAACCCCATTTTGCTGAATGCCGATTAACTGGCAGCGTTCCCGGGGCTGGGCCCTGGCCCAAGGGGCTTTTTCGGGAATCCCTTTACCCTTTGGACTACTCCGGGGCGAAAAAGGAAAGATCCCCCTGCGGGCAGAAGCGAACGCTCCCCCTTTCCCAGTGGACTCCAGAAGGGCCCCTAAATTTGCGGGTGTCCAGAGGGGTTTTTTTTGCACAGGCAGCGTAGCGGCCTGATGACCCCCCTGGGGGGCCTTTGCCCCGAACCTGGCACGAGGGGGGAGGGGAAAGGGGTTTTTATTTTTATTTTTTTTTAACCCGAAGTGGGGCCATATAACTTCCCTTTCCGGCCTATTGGGGGCCCTTTTAACTGCCTATTACCTGCCTAGGGGGACAATACCTGCTTATTACCTGCCTATGGGGACATATACCTGCCTATAACCTGCCTATGGGGACATATACCTGCCTATAACCTGCTTATGGGGACATATACCTGCCTATACGTGCCTATAACCTGCCTATGGGGAACATTAAACTGCCTATGGGGGACATTAAACTGCCTATACTTGGTATTTTATTGGTAATCTTATTGGTATCTATTTAAATTTTTTTTAAATTCACCAGTAGCCGCTGCATCCATCCTAGGCTTATATTCGAGTCAATAAGTTTTCCCAGTTTTTTGTGGCAAAACTAGGTACATAATCAGGAAATATACACTCACCGGCCACTTTATTAGGTACACCTGTCCAACTGCTCGTTAACACTTAATTTCTAATCAGCCAATCACATGGCGGCAACTCAGTGCATTTAGGCATGTGGGACATGGTCAAGACAATCCCTGCAGTTCAAACCGAGCATCAGTTTTGGGAAGAAAGGTGATTTGAGTGCCTTTGGAACGTGGCAGGGTTGTTGGTGCCAGAAGGGCTGGTCTGAGTATTTCAGAAACTGATGATCTCCTGGTTTTTCACGCACAACCATCTCTAGGGTTTACAGAGAATGGTCCGAAAAAGAAAAAACATCCAGTGAGCGGCGTCCTGGGGGCGGAAATGCCTTGTTGATGCCAGAGGTCAAAGGAGAATGGGCAGACTGGTTCGAGCTGATAGAAAGGCAACATTTGACTCAAATAGCCACCGTTACAACCAAGGTAGGCAGAAGAGCTCTCTAAAACGCACAGTACGGCGAACGTGGGGCAGATGGGCTACAGCAGCAGAAGACCACACGGGTGCCACTCCTTTCAGCTAAGAACAGGAAACTGAGGCTCCAATTTGCCCAAGCTCATCAAAAATTGGACAGTAGAAGATTGGAAAACGTTGCCTGGTCTGATGAGTCTCGATTTCTACTGCGACATTCGAATGGTGGGGTCAGAATTTGGCGTCAACAACATGAAAGCATGGATCCATCCTGCCTTGTATCAACGGTTCAGGCTGGTGGTGGTGGTGTCATGGTGTGGGGAATTTTTTTTCTTGGCACTCTTTGGGCCCTTGGTACCAAATTGAAGCATCGTTGCAACACCTTGTGGAATCTATGCCACGAAGAATTGAGGCAGTTCTGAAGGCAAAAGGGGGTCCAACCCGTTACTAGCATGGTGTACCTAATAAAGTGGCCGGTGAGTGTATATAATTAACAATAAATGTTATCTGATGACGCTTCTATCAACCATGTATATAGAACATTTCACATTAATAGATAAAATTTGGTTTCATAATTTGCTACTAATAATTACAAACAAGCCCCTCTTTTCCCCCATAACATGGCTGTGCCCATAAGGGTCATACTACTCCTCAGTATAATCTCACACCCATCACTCACTCGGGCTTCAGATTGATCACCCAC
Source organism: Phyllomedusa bahiana (assembly GCA_025379985.1). Lineage (NCBI taxonomy): Eukaryota > Metazoa > Chordata > Amphibia > Anura > Hylidae > Phyllomedusa > Phyllomedusa bahiana. The sequence continues at coordinate 39,935 of JAODAL010022029.1, forward strand.
ATACCTCATATAATCCACACTCTAAGGAGCAACAATGCTGCCACTACTTATTGAATAGGGATGAAATACACCACACACATAATGTACTGCACCTTAGCAGAGAAGCAGGCAACATGTACAAACAACAGTTATAAAATACAGCAGATGTCTCTAATTTGGTCATAGGCTTTAATGGGCCAAACATAGAGAAAAAAAAGTTGAAGCTGATGGCTGAATGCCTTCTAGAGTTGATACAAAACAGAATTAATGTTTTTTAGTGTTTTGTACTATAACAATACTACAGACAATAATAATACCACTGGGTTTACACTTCTTGTCCCCTAATACCTTCCGGCTGCTCATTGGTAGCACTTGGCAGACACAAGAATGGCAAGATTAGGCTTAATATCATGTGTGGTAGCAAGTTACAATATTCCATGAAGATGTTCATCCGTAAGTCTTGTAGGTAAAGTTTAATATTCGTCCTGGAACGTATGAAAATGTTGACTGAACTCTTAGGCCTCGTTCACACGGCTTATTTCGCCACGGATTTGCCGACGGATTGACGATCGTCAATCCATCGGCAAATCAGTCAGAAATAAGTAACAGCCCATTCTCTATTGATTTCAATAGAAAATACGGCTCGTCGTTCAGACGAAGCGTATTTCCGTGCCGGATTGCCGCCGCGGATTGACGACGGCAAAAAAAAAAAAACGGACGGAAAAAAAAAAAACAATGTGCATGTCAATTATTTACGGACGGATTCACCACCTAGGCCGTGTTCACACGGCTTATCCCCGACGGATTTGTGAACGCACCCCGCCTCACAAACCCGCCGTGAATACGGGACGGGACGGGGGCGGGGCCGGAGTGCGGCGGGGGCTCCGCTCCCCGGCCCCATAGACAATGCATTATCTACGGCGCGTACGAGCCGTAGATAATGTGCATGTCACTTTCTCCCCGCCTGGCGGATTCGCCGGGCGGGGAGGAGCGACGGAATCCACTGTTCTCTATGAGAGCAGTGGATTACCGTAATGACTCCGACGGATTGGAGCCGTACTGCAGCGCAAATCCGGCGCGCAGTACGGCGCCAATCCACGGCAAAATAAGCTGTGTGAACGAGGCCTTACAATGAATGGAGATGGGGAATCCGTCGGGAAATCAGTTATAAATACTTCCCACACTTAGTAGCACTTAGTTGCAACTGATTTTCAACTGATTTCAGAACGTATTTATGATCGGCAAACCGATGTAAATACGTTCTGAAATAAGCCGTGTGAACATAGCCTTACAATAATTGAGAAATGATATCTGAGTAATACCTCAAGTGTTCCGGTTCAACTCCTACCAACCTCGGCATCGCTGAGACATGAACCAAATTGCCAGACTGCAGCTGTTTGTCCACAAAGATGTCTTATAGCTGAACGCTGATACAGTTAGGGCGCATCCCCACGGCAGTGGACAAATACCGGCCAGTACCGTCCCCACTCCCATTGAGATGTTCATATTCCGTCCGGAAACCGGACGGAATAATGTACATGTTCAATGTTTTGCCGCCGGACCACCGGCGGCACAACCGTCGGGCGGTAAACCCGTGCAGTGGGGACTGCTGCACGGGTTTTCCATAGAGCACAATTGTGCTCATTTTCGGCCGTTTTTTCAGGCGGTCCGGCTGAAAAACCGGCCGAAAACCCATGCCGTGGGGACATGGCCTTATACATCTTCATTATTACCTGCTTTGGGCCCTGGAGCTTCAAGTTGAGAGCATTGAGGTGTTCTGTGACATTTGTTAAAAACACTTAATCAGATGGAAAAGCTTGGTCAGAAAGTTGGAAGACTCAACCATCTGACCCCGGTATGATACAGCAAGTCTCCATATTCACGGGGCCATCTTAACATAATTATGGGCCCCTGGGCAAAGCAGTGTACAGGGACCTCCTCAAGTATATGAGATCACATCAAGTCATGCCTCTTACCACACCCAAACACACCCAATCACGCCTAGTTTTCTCCAGCAGACAGGCGGCAAAACAACAGTAGCATTACCAGGGTCTATACAGATTTATTTATATTGATAAGGCCAACTGCCTTTAAAATAATACTATGTGTTCCAAATTGAAAAGTTATTTGCTATATCCAGATGTAGAGTACTGACACAGGACTCCGAGAGAGTGTAACAAGCAATACTGTTAATTAAAACGCAAAGCATACAGATTTTAAGCATATCACATTGACAAATTCCCAAATAGCCGCCATCATTGCAGTCAGTTCTCCAACAATCATATCTTATCCTTAACCCCTTCCTGACGGACGGTCATAATAATATGGCTCTAAATTTTTTTTCCTCTTTGTGTTCTGAAAGCCATAACTTTTTTATTTTTCCACCTACATAGACACGTGCAGGCTTTTATTTTGCAGGACAACATGTACTTTCCAGTGGTATTATTCACATTACTAAAAAATATACTAGGGAACTGCAAAAAAATTGTAAGTGGGGCAATGTTGACGGTCCCTGACCTGCACAAGGGCGAGCCCTGTAAACGCAACTATCATGACCCAGGTAAACTCTCCTTGCTCAGCGTGGTTTCAAAGGAGTTTCAATTCGCTCATGTTTCTTTGATCTTTTGCATTCCTTTGAAAAACAAAAGAAAATAGGTTTAATCATCACATATACTAAAAACAATGTCATAAAAACTTGCAACACACCTTGTATTATTCCCATAAGCCATCCACTTAACCCTCTAAACCAATTCACTGGATTAAGGAAGGAAAAGGTGTCATTCCATCACCTGTCTCTATTTTTCCACGACCATACTGTACAAAAACAAGGTGCTGACCAGGGGCGTAGCTGAAGACTCATGGGCTCGGGTGCAAACTTCAGCTTAGGGCCCCCCTACCGCCAGACACCGTCTGTGGACCAATACTTTACAACAACAGATTCCCTACTTGACGTGACGGATGTCCGTGGTGCAGCGCGCTGCAGAAAATTATTTCTATTAAAAGGTATCATCCAATAGAAGAAAATTAATTTGAAATGGGGCCAAACAAAAAAAAACTAGTTATACAGCCAAAGTGTCTGTTCCCTCTTGCTCTTCCCCGCAGTTTGAATCCAGAGCATGCGGCATGACGTCATCACGCCGCCCGCTCTGAGATGCCAGTTCCGGCATCGACTATGCCCTAAGCCTAGAGATAGGTTAAGGACCTAGTCCAGGCAGTGGTGCAATGACATCATTGCATTGCACTGCTGCCTTCAATGGCTAAGAGGGCAGTATTAGGTTATGACAGTGTTTATCAGCCGCTCATCCCGTATACAGTGTATATACACATATTTACACACACACACACACACATATATATATATATATATATATATATATATATATAGGGCCGTATTTACCACTAGGCACCCGTAAGCATGTGCCTAGGGCGGCGCCTGTTAGGGGGTAGCACCGCAGCAGGAGTTTCATTTTTTTTTTGTTAAACTGCTTTCCTCCGAGCCCCCGCCCCCCCCCCTCCAAGTGGTCGGATCGGTGCGGGGGAGAGGGAGGTCGGAGGTTGCGGCCGCTAGTGACTTTATCATTGGTGGCAGCGGTGTTCGACCCGATTCACTGTTTTTTTTTTTTCAGCAGAGCGGCAGCGGACAACGAAGTGCCGGTAGGGACATACTGCTTCTCCCTTCCGGCCCTCCGTTGTAATGACAGCATCAGCAAGTTGCGCTGATGCTGCCTGTCCCTTCAGTGGCGCGGTGCGCTGCTGGGACAGGAGCGGGCAGCGCTGCCCCATCTCCTCTCCCTAACAGCGCGTGCCCGCCACTGAAGAGCGGAAGCTTCCGGCCGGGAAGTGAGAGAGGCCGGCACTCCTCAGCAGCACACGGACGGCGCCGAAGAGAAGAAGACCGAGGCCTCCCGCTCTTCAAGACAGGTAAGTGAATCGGAGGGGAGAGCAGGAGGGATATTGGGGGGGTGGGGCTATTAGGAATGGTGAGGGGAGGGCATGGGAGAAATGGGAGGGGGGGTATGGTGAGGGGCCCCGCCCTTCTACCTAACATCTAAAGGGGGCCGGCTACCTAACATCTAAAGGGGACCCTGTCTACCTCATATATAAAGGGGACCAGGCTACCTAACATCTAAGGGGACCCTGACTACCTCATATATAAAGGGGACCAGGCTACCTAACCTCTAAAGGGGGGCCCTGACTACCTCATATCTAAAGGGGACTAGGCTACCTAACATCTAAAGGGGGGCCCTGACTACCTCATATATAAAGGGGGCCCGGCTACCTAACATCTAAAGGGGGGCCCTGACTACCTCATAAAAAGGGGACCAGGCTACCTAACATCTAAAGGGGACGCTGTCTACCTCATATATAAAGGGGGCCCGGCTACCTAACATCTAAAGGGGACCCTGACTACCTCATATATAAAGGGGACCCTGACTACCTCATATATAAAGGGGACCAGGCTACGTAGCATTCTAATGGGGGGCCCTGACTACCTCATATATAAAGGGGGCCCTGACTACCTCATATATAAAGGGGACCAGGCTACCTGACATCTAAAGAGGGGCCCTGACTACCTCATATATAAAGGGGGCCCTGACTACCTCATATATAAAGGGGACCAGGCTACCTAACATCTAAAGGGGGGCCCTGACGACCTCCTATATAAAGGGGACTAGGCTACCTAACATCTAAAGGGGGGCCCTGACTACCTCATATATAAAGGGGACCAGGCTACCTAACATCTAAAGGGGGGCCCTGACTACCTCATATATAAAGGGGACCAGGCTACCTAACATCTAAAGGGGGGCCCTGACTACCTCATATATAAAGGGGACCAGGCTACCTAACATCTAAAGGGGACCCTGTCTACCTCATATATAAAGGGGGCCCGGCTACCTAACATCTAAAGGGGACCCTGACTACCTCATATATAAAGGGGACCCTGACTACCTCATATATAAAGGGGACCAGGCTACGTAGCATTCTAATGGGGGGCCCTGACTACCTCATATATAAAGGGGACCTGGCTACCTAACATCTAAAGGAGGCCCTGCTACCTAACATCTAAAGGTGGCCCTGAATACCTCATGTATAAAGGGGGCCCTAACAACCTCATATATAAAGGGGACCAGGCTACCTAACATCTAAAGGGGACCCTGACTACCTCATATATAAAGGGGACCAGGCTACCTAACATCTAAAGGGGGACCCTGACTACCTCATATATAAAGGGGACCAGGCTACCTAACATCTAAAGGGGACCCTGACTACCTCATATATAAAGGGGACCAGGCTACCTGACATCTAAAGCGGGGCCCTGACTACCTCATATATAAAGGGGGCCCTGCTACCTAACATCTAAAGGGGGCCCTGACTACCTCATATATAAAGGGGACCAGGCTACCTAACATCTTAAGGGGGTCCATGACTACCTAATATATAAAGGGGACCATGCTTCCTACCAACTTATGGGGGGCCCTGACTACCTCATATATAAAGGGGGCCCTGCTACCTAACACATACATGCCAACTCTCCTGTTTTTGGCGGGGGGGGTCCCGCTATTTGGGGTCCCCCCCGCCCTCCTGGCAGAGTTGGCATTCCTCCCGCCGCCAGCAGGCAGCGGGGGTTCTTTAAATTACCGCGGCGCAAGAGTAGTGCTGGTGCGCTACTTTTGCGCCGCCGGGCCGCTGTTACGGGCAGGTGCAGCGTCCGCTTCACCCGTCCGGAGTCTCGCTGTGCAGGGAGGAGGCAGGACGGATTGTTCCCCTTCTCCCCCTGTATGTACAGCGCCGGTGTGCGCTGTACATACAGATCAGTGTCGCAGGGGGAGTGACGCGCGGCTGTACTCACTCCCCATGCGACGCGGAGGAGATTGGCTGGAGCAGGCCGTGCTGCAGGGCGCCGGGAGAGGTAAGTGACTTTTATTATTTTATTTTTATTAGTTATAGGGGGCAACTACCTGGCTATCAATGGGGGCACTACCTGGCTAACAAAGGGGGCTGACTATCAATGGGGGCAACTACCTGGCTATCAATGGGGGCTGGCTATCAATGGGGGCAACTACCTGGCTATCAATGGGGGCTGGCTATCAATGGGGGCAACTACCTGGCTATCAATGGGGGCTGGCTATCAATGGGGGCAACTACCTGGCTATCAAGGGGGGCTGGCTATCAATGGGGGCAACTACCTGGCTATCAATGGGGGCAACTACCTGGCTATCAAAGGGGCAACTACCTGGCTATCAATGGGGGCAACTACCTGGCTATCAAAGGGGCAACTACCTGGCTCTCAAAGGGGGCAACTATCTGACTACAAAGGGGGCAACTACCTGGCTTCTAAAGGGGCAACTACCTGGCTACTAAAGGGGGCATCTACCTGGCTAACAAAGGGGGCATCTACATGACTACAAGGGGGCATCTACTTGGCTACAAGGGGGCATTTACCTGCCTGTAAGGGGCACTACCTGGTTATGGGGGGCTACTACCTGGCTATAAGGGCATCTACCTGGCTTTCTTCCAAAGCCATTATGCAGTTAGGCGGAGTGGGTGTGGCTTTTTGAAGGGGCGTGGCACATCAAAAAGATGGGCGTGCCGCCCTCTTCAATCTCCTGCTTTTCCATTTTCAAAAGTTGGCAACTATGACCTAACATCTAAAGGGGACCCTGACTACCTCATATATAAAGGGGACCCTGACTACCTCATATATAAAGGGGGACCCTACTACCTCTAAAAAGGGAGGCCTGATACCTAACCTCTTAAAGGAGGGCCCGGCTCCCTAACTACTAAAGGGGGCCCCTTTACTACCCTTTAAAAACCTCTAAAGGAGGGGCCCTGCTACCAAAACCCCCAAGAGGGCCCTGACTACCTAACCTCTAAAGGGGGCCTGACTACCTAACACTGAAGGAGGGCCCTGACTACCTAACTCTAAAGGAGGGCCCCTGATACCTAACCTCTAAAGGGGGGGCCCTGACTACCTAACCTCTAAAGGAGGGCCCTGACTACCTAACATCACAGGAGGGCCCTGACTATACCTTTGGGGGATAAAAACCTCTGAAGGAGGGGCCCTGACTACCTACTCTAAAGGAGGGCCCTGTACCTAATCTAAAGGGGGGCCCTGCTACCTCATATCTAAAGGGGGGCCCTGCTAACTCATATCTAAAGGATTTCTAGAGCCATTACATAGTTGTAGTGGGAGTGGCTTTTGTAAAGGGGTGTGTCATAATGCAAAAGGGGCGTGGTAATGGGGCGTATTCGAGTTTAGTGCCTAGGGCAGCATGACCTATAAATACAGCCCTGTATATATATATATATATATTATATATTACTTTTTTGTCATTTTAAAAAACGAAAAGTTTGGGCACCCTATTAATCTAATTCATTTTTAGTTCTAAATATTTGGGGTGTTTTGCAACAGCCATTTCAATTTGAAAATATCTAATAACTAATATTGCACATTTTGTGTTAGTACAATAAACCTCATTTCAACCCGGAAATATTACTGTGTCCATCGTTATTAGATATATCAAATTGAAAGGGCTGTTGCAAACACCCAAATATTTAGAACTAAAAATGATTAAGAATTTAAAATGGGTGCCCAAACCCTGTGTGTGTGTGGTTTTGTTTTTGGGGTGGGGTGTGTAGTGTGTGTTACCTTATGTTACATATGGGTGGCAGATATGCTGGGACTTGCAGTTCTACATTACATGGGAGATTTCCAGGAAATTTAACACATATGGTTTTATTTTCCTCAAGTAACAAACTCCTATATTCCCAAGTGGTATTGTGGATAAGAAGAGAGTGTTTAAGTGCATATAGGGTGTCACTGGTCGCTTAAAAACTTATCTGCAAACCCTCAGATGGGAGCTCTCCAAAGTTCTCTGTCCTACTCCTTTTCTGGGGAGTCCTCTTACCCCCCTTAAGAGCCATATACCGGCTACTACCTTTTTGACTGGTAAGATTTCCTTGCCACCATGGGAGCGTTACCCACCCTACTACAGGGATGGTTACTGTGGTGTTTTGCATCACTGTGTGGAGGGGGACCCAGATAACGACCTGGCTACTAGGGGGGCCCTGGCTACAGAGGGAGGTCCCTGGCTACTAGGGGGGGCCCTGGCTACTAGGGGGGTCCTGGCTACTAGGGGGGCCCTGGCTACTAGGGGGGTCCTGGCTACTAGGGGGTGGCCGGGTCTCTACTAGGGGGGCCTGTTACAAGGGGGCCCTGTGACACAAGGGGGGCCCTGGCTACAAGGGGGGCCCTGGCTACCTACAGGGGGGGCCCTGGCAATCTAAGGGGGCCCTGACTACCTACAGGGGGGCCCTGACTACAAAGGGGGCCCTGACTACAAGGGGGGCCCTGGCTACCTATAGGGGAGCCCTGGCTACCTATAAGGGGCCCTGACTACAAGGGGGGCCCTGACTACAAGGGGGGCCCTGGCTACAAGGGGGGCCCTGGCTGCCTATTGGGGTGCCCGGGCTACCTGGGGGCCCTGACTACAAGGGGGCCCTGACTACAAAGGGGCCCTGACTACAAGGGGGGCCGGGGCTGCCAGGGGGGGCCCTGTCAACCTATAGGGGGGCCCGGTCTACCGTTAGGGGGGCCCTGACTACACGGGGGGCGCTGGCTACCTACATGGGGGGCCCTGGCTACCTATAGGTGGGTCCTCTCTACAAGGGGGGCCCTGACTACCTACAGGGGGGCCCTGGCAATCTACGGGGGCCCTGACTACCTACAGGGGGCCCTAACTACAAGGGGGGTTCTGGCTACCTACAGGGGGCCCTCTCTACAAAGGGGGCCCTGACTACCTACAGGGTGGCCCTGACTACCTACAGGGGGGCCCTGACTACCTAAATACTAAGGGGGCTCTGACTACCTACACAGTAGCTAAAGGGGGGGCCCTGACATCCTGAACACTACCTAAAGGAGGCCCCTAACTACCTGTATACTACCTAAAGGAGACCCCTAACTGTCTGTATAGTACCTAAAGGAGACCCCTAACTGTATAGTACCTAAAGGAGGCCCCTACCTGCCTGTATACTACCTAAAGTAGACCCCTAACTGACTGTATACTACCTAAGGAGGCCCTAAGTGCCTGTATAATACCTAAAGGGGGTCCCTAACTGCTTGCAGCCTATATAAAGGGGACCCTAACCTACCTACAGCTTACCTAACTGGGGGAAACCACCTACCTACAGCCTAACTAATTGGGACTCACCAACACCTACCTCCTACTTTCCTAACTGGGGCCTGCTTATCTACATGGGGGCTGTTTACCTACCCACCTGTGGCTAGGTACCCACCAGCCTGCCTGGGGATGGCCTACCAACTTATCCAGTGGGGGTCTAGCTACCTAAATAGGGCCTATCTAGTTACCTAGGGCCTCTCCCCACCCTCCAACCCAATAGGATACTAGGCTTGTACCCACTCTCCCACCCCTGGGTAGTTTGTACAGTGGTGGGAATAGGTGAAGAGATGCTGGAAAATTGAGGATTCTAAGATATTTGTGTGTAATTTCTGCAGGGATGAGTGGTGGCCGGGACAAGTCATCATGGCGGTGTGGAAACGATGCAGAAGAAAAGGGAATAAGAACGACTCAAAAGAAGAGAACAACTCATCAGATAAGACATCTCCGGTGAGTCCCTGATTTCAGGGGTTATTTTTTATATTGTAATGTGACGTGACTTGAGCTTGTGTCTGACCTCTATGTGGTTTCTATATGGCGGTGTTGTAGGTTATACCTGAGCTGGTGTCTGACCTCTATGTGGTCTCTATATGGCGGTGTTGGAGGTTATACCTGAGCTGGTGCTCTGACCTTAGTGTCCTATATGGCGGTGTTGTAGGTTATACCTGAGCTGATGTCTGACCTCTATGTGGTTCCTATATGGTGGTTGTTGTAGGTTATACCTGAGCTGATGTCTGACCTCTATGTGGTCTCTATATGGCGGTGTTGTAGGTTATATCGGCGTTAGTTTTAGTGGCAGCGTACATGGTCCTGATTGTAAGGTGAGGGTAACCTGACCTGTGATAGAAGTTAGATTTTACTTTCTTGGCTGGTGTTTATTTTATGAAGGTGGCGAGGTGCTGTGACCAAGGGAAACGTGGAGGGGGTATGTTTGTATGTGGGTGGAGGGGGATATGTTTGTGGTGGCAGGGGAATTGCCCTGTGTGGGTGAGGGGGAATGATGTGTGGAAGGGGATATTTCTTGTGGGTTAATTTTATGTGGGGGGGAGGGATAGAGTGGAGGGGGATATTGTATGTGGGTGGGGGGATTTTGTATGTGGGTGGAGGGGATAGTTTATGTGGGTGGAGGGGATATTGTATGTGGGTGGTGGGGGATGTGGATGGAGCTACTTAGCCATGTGTTCTATGATATGTTAGACTGACATAATGTGTGAGATACAGATATGTGACACACTTGCTATTGTACTACACAATACAGTTCTTTTTTGCACACTGTATTATGTGGTAAAATGGGCGCGTTTATGTCCGAGAGGCCGGTAATATTTTCATGTACAGTAGGGTGGGCCCCACACTCCCCAGTCCGACACTGAGTATCAATGTAGATAAAACAAAAGATCTAATGTTGAAAGGACCGGTGAAACCTACTTGGGCAAACATATACCCCTTTGATTGGTGTGGTTGGGCGCTGCCTTATTTGGGGATACAGATAACGAGAAGCCCTGACCTACTGTACAAACTCAGTATACCAAATACATTAACGAGATGGAGAGGAGGCTGGAGTAATGGAGGAGCCTACCCCTGTCTTACTTGGGAGGAGGAAATCTCATAAAATTAATTGAATTTCCCAAACTCTTGTACTTGATACACTCCCTCCCAATTTATATCCAACATAAAGATGGCAAACGTATTGACGCACTGTATCGTCAATTTGTCTGGAAAAAGAAACGGCCCTAAATCCCATAGTTGGTGTTACAACAGCCCAAAGATAATGGAGGGATTAAACTCCCTAATATTAGCGATTATAATGTCGCAGCCCTACTGAGAGTAGTGTTGAACTGGCTGCAGGGGACGGCAGTGTTTGTGGACACTGCATCAGACCAAAAATATCTGGGGAGAATGTCACTGCCTGATTTTATGCATATGCCTTCTACGCAGATCCCAACCCTGATTAAATCTAACCCCTTACTGGACGCCACTTGGAGGGCATGGCAGAGAATACGGAAACAACATGGATTACACCTGCAAGCGTCACTGCTGCGCACTCTTTGGGGCAACCCGGATTTTCAGGGGGAACCACCATCGAGAGTTTAATCACTGGAGGAAGGGCGGAATTACTTGTATAGCCCATTTGATAGATCAAAAAAACAAACACTACTATCCTTTGAGGAGCTAAAACTCCAATTCCCAGAGATACGACTCTCTTACTTTTCATATCTTAGTGCTCGTGATTAAGCAAACACTGTCCTCCCACTAATGACCTCAACTGAATGGGATCCAGCATTCTGGAGATTCCTAAGGCATCACCCTTATCAAGGGGGTTAACTTCATATCTCTATGGGTATATGCATATACCTCTACACTTTACGCACACAAACAGGGGCTAACTAAATGGGCAAGAGACGACCCTGACTTGGAACTACCTACACTAGGCTCTAAAAAACAGCTGTAAATTCCTGTCAGCCAGCAGATATTTGCAGATGTTTTTACAGTTGTACCATAGGGCATATATAACACCAATCAGGGGATTCAAGATGGACATTTTTTAGGATGACAGATGCATTCGCTGCAAAGCTCCGGGGGCAGATACAGTCATATGAAAAAGTTTGGGCACCCCTATTAATCTTAATCATTTTTAGTTCTAAATATTTGGGTGTTTGCAACAGCCATTTCAATTTGATATATCTAATAACTGATGGACACAGTAATATTTCCAGATTGAAATGAGGTTTATTGTACTAACACAAAATGTGCAATATTAGTTATTAGATATATCAAATTGAAATGGCTGTTGGAAACACCCAAATATTTAGAACTAAAAATGATTTAGATTAATAGGGGTGCCCAAACTTTTTCATATGACTGTATGTTTCACTGTTTGTGACAATGCCCAGTTATTCAGCGATTCTGGTTTAGGGAACATCTCATAAACTATGTCCCCAATAACCCACTGTGGGCTATATTTGGCCATGTGGACACTCAAAGGACACTCTGTGCACCGGGGAGTAGGAAGCTCTTGTATATGGTCTCAGCGGCCGGGATTAAGACAATTTTAAATACCTGGATACATGAGTCCCTCCCACCTTTTAGAATGTTCCTGGAGAAATTGTCTTACATTATGAAGATGGACTTTGTTGAAACCTCGCTCAAAAAAGAATTGCACACCAAAAAAGTCTTTGAAATATGAGGTAGTTTTATTACCGGATAGGATCCAATACGCTATTAGGGACTGATTTAGTCTTATGACATGGTAATAGCTGCAAATTTTACAAGGGGATCCACCCATCTAGGCTGATGTTGATACGTTGAAAATTGGGGGATCTGGGGGTTGCGCGCCATTCACCCGCTTGCTGCCACAAACTGTGATGATGATTTCAACTTTGTGGAACATCTAGTATCTGTTTTCAGGAATCTAGTTATATCCTAATCTAGGGATAGTTTCATGAGGTTCATTGATGGATATAATAAACACCAATTGTATGCCTGGTTAAGCATTTACTATGTATAGATTTAGGGCCACATGTATGAATCCCGCCGGGTCGGGGCGCACCTTTCCGCCAGTTTTCCGGCGGAATCTGCGCCTGATTTATGTCGGGGCCGGGGCACGCTCATACATAGCATGTAAAGTCCGCCGCGCCTCGCCAGAGTTTTAAGTCGTGGGCAGCTTAAACATCTTTTGATCAAAATATGTGAACCGAGAGTCTCAAAGTTTTTTCATGTATGATAGATAGCATAAATGCTTCTTTAGGGATTTCCACGTAGTGTATTGCCCTTTTTGCAGAAATGTGCCGCTGGCAGTGGTGTGCGTGTGTACATATATATATATATGTGTGCCGCAGCCCTGCCAGTGGCACACAGGTTTGCATACGTTTTTTCAGAAATGTTTTTGTGTGCAGAAACATACGTTATACTTGGGGTACATTGATTTTAACCTATATGGGAAGGAAGGGGTGCTTTATTTTCACCCATACTATTGATCCTTGGCTAACGAAAATAAAGAAATAAACATGATTTTATTGATTTAATATTTTTTTTTCGCTACCCCCATATTATCATTCGTTTTATATACACATCAGTACAACTTCTGTAGTGTTATAATTTGATTTCGGCCATGTACAGTTTGATTTCAGATTGCATTAGAAAACCATAGGAGCGTCGCTCGCCTCCCTTTGGTCCAAATAACGGCGCCTCAGAATTTCTTTTCCATAGAACTCTAATGAGAAAGTACTCGCGCTCTATTGGCTAAGCTGGACGAGCCCCCGCCGCTTTAACCAATCAGCTCGTTTTGCATTTTACTGTATTTTGAACTGTCCCGCCTTGGAATATGATTGGTCAATTTTTCTCCATAGGATATAATGGGACATTGTCGCTCCTATTCTGATTGGCTGGTTTATGTCGACCAATGAGAATAGCTTAAACAATTTGAATTACTGTATTTCCCGGCGATTCTCTCTTTTGCAATTCCCAATGTAGCCGGTCTCGGCGACAAACGCGTTGTTCGGGTTTTTAACTGCTTTATTTGTAAAGAAGGGTTTCGGCTCTTTATCTGATAATGTTTACACTTAATAAAAATGATTTTTTTTATTAATACTCCATGCCGCACGGCGCTGAGCGCCGAGATTGCATTGCGCCGATCTCTCCATAGACTATAATGGGAGATGTAGCTCGCGCTCTGATTGGCCGGGATAGCCAAGTCCCCACTAGCTCAGCCAATCAGCTCTTTTCTGTCTTTTTACTGTATTTTGAACTGTCCCCTTTGATTTGATTGTCCAAACTTCTCCATAGGATATAAGGGGACTTTGTCGCTCCTATTCTGATTGGTTAATACTCCTTCATAGGTTAGAATGGGCCACTGTCGCTCCTATTCTGATTGGTCCAAACTTCTCCATAGGATATAATGGATCTTTGTCGCTCCTATTCTGATTGGCCGAGCTAGCCAAGCCCCACTAGCTCAGCCAATCAGCTCTTTTCTGTCTTTTTACAGTATTTTGAATTATCCCCCCGTGGATTCTGATTGGTCAATCCTTCCCCATAGGTTTTAATGGTTCACTGTAGCTCCTATTCTGATTGGTCGGTTTATGCCGACCAATGAGAATAGGTTTCAGAATTTGAATTACTGTATTTCTCGGCAATTTACAATATCCTAATTCTTGATATTGCGTCGTTCTAGAGTTTTGGAGGTGATTTTTTTTTAAATTAGGTTTATTTTTTACGTTCAGCTCTTTTCTGAAACTGTTTTCCGCCTTCATAAAGGCGATTTTTTTGGAATCATACTCCTGCTGCACGGAGCTGAGCGCCGAGATTTCTGTCGCGATCTTCTATCTGCTTCCTCGCATGTTCCGATCCTGCTTCACTTCGCCTCTGCCAGAGCATTTAGACCAAAAAAACCTGGTCTGCCTGTCGGAGCTGCCGAGCGCTGCACTGCGCCTCGCTTTGCCGACTCGCCATCGTACATGCCTCGGAGTTTTCGAGCGCGCCGCGTCCCGCTCGGAACGCCTTCAGCGTGCCCACTGCCCGCCCCTTCATGCGGGGCGCAGCTGAAAGTGGCGAACACTGCGCCTAACACTGAATCCCCGCGTCCGACAGCGGGATTCGGGCTGGGAGGCGCAGTATACGCCAAAAAACGGTCGAAAAGCCCGATCATACATGTCGCCCAATATGTTTAAAATTTGGAACAAGGACTTCCGGGGTCAGGGCGTCTTGAACGGCCGCATTTTAGGCAAGTTCCTCCGCAGCAGATCAAATACAGGTGATTAAAACCTACATTCTGAACAGTAATGCCATCAACCCACTCTAGAAGGAACACCGAAGTGCGGTGGATGCTATATTGTAGCCCGGAGGTCCACAACAGCGTGTGTAGCTGCCCCATCACCATCTCTGCTGCACCAGAGGAGAGAGACACAGAGCCAGAGTAACAACCGGCATACAGCACATCGGAGCCGGAGGCGACAGAGGCGGTAAGCCCCAACCTGCAGTGGAGGAGACGGAGAAGGCCCCAAGCGGACTGCCCGGAAAGTTCCCAGAAAGAAGAGAGAGACCGGGAGCTGCAAAGGGATTTTCCCGGGAGCGGGAGCCGGTCACCATCTTGCCCAGCGCGCAGAGGGAGAGGTCTAGCACAAAGGGCTCACACTTCCGAGGAAGCAGGCAGCACTAAGCTCCTCCGCCAGTGGCGAAGGCGGGCGAATGGTTCAACGCAACTAACGTGGCTAATCGGGAGACAACCCCGGAAGAGACCCCAACACAGGTGAGAAGTGTGACTTGCAACCTGTGCACGGACCGAACCGCCATCTTAAAAACAACATTAAGGTACTCGGTGGAGAGGGGAGAGTGGGAGACCGGAGTACACTTGTCATCGGGGAGAAAGGCGGGCGAGCGCCCTGGGAGAGACTACCTGGCTAGAGTGTTTATATTCAGCTATGGTCTAAAACTGATCACCGGACGTATTACTCACACACTGACCAGTGCACCTATAAAAGAGCTCCCGGAGGGCTAACACTGGACTTTCAAGAGAAACAAGGGATGGGGTACTTCATCTCACATGACCCCTTCCCTCCTGGCTTCTGAACAGACTTTTATGCCATAAGGTCAGGGGATACCTTGATGAGGACACAAAGTCGCATTTAGGGGCTACCTCAAACCACAGCCACAGCCACATTACAATATCTTAAGTTAGCTCTAACCCCTTGAGGCACATAGAAGATTGGAGACTCCCATCTTTTGATAGTAGTACTACAGAGAACTGTTAAAGCTGCGGTACCAAGAGTGACCCATCTACTGACCCAAACGCCCATAATATCGCAGTCACAAAGCCTGCCTGAACGCATTGGAAGTGGGAGTTAACTACAAGATTTAAAGATAGTAAGGAGGACACAATAACGTTTAGAATACCTGTACGGGTCACAGGACGTTATTAATTAAAAACTTCCATCAGCACCAACCATCTTAACCCGCAGATCAAATCCTCCTCCCCCCATACCTGGAAAACATCAGACCCCTGAAAAATCAAAAGTCTAGGGAAGTGACGCCCCTGCTCACTACCAAACTGGGAAGGACACTAAGGGGTTATAATACACTTAGGGAAAAGGGGACACGGTGGATGTCTGTCACGACGGTCGGTAGTGGATCCGCTGGACCAGCGCAAGCGATGGCGTAAGCCACAACAGGGAGCGGAGTCTAAGTGGACCCCGGTTTTCACCAGAGCCCGCCGCAAAGCAGGATGGACTTGCTGCAGCGGGAATCTACCAGGTCGCTTCCACTGGCGGGACTTGCTTGTGGCGGCAGCCAAGGTGTAGCGAGGTACAGAATCGTAAGACGAGGCGTAGTCGGGGACAGGCGGTAAGGTCAGGGCAGGCGGCAATGGTTCATAGTCGAGAGGCGTAAGCAAGAAGGTCCGGTACACGGTAAAGACGGAGACTCAAAGAACGCTTTCACAATAGGGTAGAGGCACTAATGATCCGGCAGGGACATTCCGGAAATGAGAACCATATATAGGGTCAGCGACCAGCCAACAACCACTTGTCGGTTGAGGAAGCCGGCGCGCCCGCTCCCCAAGGAGCGGGGACGCGCGCCGCGGCCGGCAGGGGAGCCACACGGAAGCAGGAGCGCGGTCTGGTAAGTTCAGCTGCAAAGGGGAACGAGTGCGCTGGATGGCAGGAATCCTGGTGAGCCCACAGCCCGGCCGGGGGCTGCGGGACCACCGGCAACAATGTCTTTGTTGAGATTTCTTATGGTACAGTAATTGTATTTCTCTTGATTATTGTGTGCAGAATATTACACTCTCCTCTCTAGGTGTCATTGGTGATATTTCCCATATTAACCACTAGAGGGCAGCACAACCACAGAGAACAATACACAACTTAATTTCTCCGAAGTGAAAGTTCAGATCTCACCACTTCTGGCAGCTGCTTCACTACTAACAGCACAGATGAACTCTGTTACATAACATTGGTTCTTATATAATTACCTACATCACACCTAGTCCTAGTGGATCTAGGGAACCCACAACAATTGTATATCGGTACTTAACAGGCATTCAGGCCTGACTCTCCTACCCAGACTCTGTTCAAAATCTAGCACGCCAAAGATCTACAGCTATCTATTGCGTATGAAACTAACGATTTTCCACTACTTTTACCCAAACTGACCATGGCACTAGCACTTCAAAGTAGATCTCTCTAGCAGACACACGTGCTCTGTTCTATCTGCAATTCTCATACTCTCACACATTGAGGGATGACATTAACTACGAAGTGATTTTCCAAAGAAAAACTCACAAAAAGCATCATAATGTGGTAACGATTCGGTGACCTTGAATGTGACCTGCCAATATACCTTGTTGGCCGCAATCCCACGCCTTCCCATAACCAATACAGGGTTCTTGCCTCCTTCTAAAAGTTGATCGGAGAAAGGACAAATTTGTTAAAAAAATACCCAATACAAAGAGTGACCCGTTCTTGCTCAAAACTCAACACAAATGACTCAAGTAGGCCAGATTTGACGCTACTCAAAAGGAACAATGGCGCCTACACCATCCCCACAAATAAGTAAGGGAACAAACGAGGCTACAGCTACTGCTCTTCACAAAGACTCCACAGCAATGTCACCCTCTATTACCACGGCACTCTCACTTGCCCAAGAAGTGTCCAACCTCCTATTGCCTGTCCTCGACAGACGCTTTGCCCTCATACAAGCGTCGATAAATGCAGCTCTTTCGCAGATAACTTCCAACTCACAGAAGATAGCGGAATTAGAAACCAGAACTGTAACAATGGAGGAAGAGGTCACTAGAATGGAATCAGCATGTACCTCTCATCAATCTTTACTCGACACTCTAAATTCTAAATTGGAGGACTTAGAAAACCGAGATCGAAGAAACAACCTTCGCTTCATAGGAGTTCTGGAGTCAATCCCAGCTGAGGACCTAGCCAAATATATAACAAAAGAACTAATGCCGGCATTAGAATTAGAGACCCTCTTCAAATAGAGCGGGTTCATAGAATGGGGATCCACAGAGACCGAGACACAAGGCCGAGACCAGTCATCGCCTGGTTTCATAACTGGACCGTAAAAGAGCTTGTCTTAAGAGCATACAGGCAACGGAAAGATTTAAAAGTGGGGGATGTCCAAATACTGATTTTTCAGGATTTTTCCACCCAAGTCTCGCTAAAAAGAAGGGCATTCCGTCAAGTATGTAAACACCTACATGACAACAAGGTCAGATTTCAATTAGTTTACCCAGCAAAGCTACGGGTACAAGAAAATAGGCAATTTATCACATTCGACTCTCCAGAAGCAGCATCGCATCACTTTCTATGGGGGGAGGAGGTAGAATGAAAGTCAACTCTAAAACCAGGGAAGACGTAGAGGGCGCAACTTGCGGCTAAAATAACAAACGCTCAAGATATAACCCTCAACTTCCAAACTTTACTGGACTGTATGCAAGGTCACATGGTCTAATTCTCAGACATGGTTTTGTTACTGTTAACAATGAGTTTAGGCATAATATGCAATTTCAAATGTTTAACTGTTAAATTTGTGGATTATATGGTTAACCCGGTCTGCTCCACCGGGATACTCGCTACCCGCTGCTCGCTCCCAATGAAAAGAGATGGCCAGGGCACTCGCTGGGACGTCCATGGTCTTCTCGCTTCCACTAGATACATCAATCGAGTCTCCTTTATTTGGGACTCAGGATGAGTACATTTCAACTACCCTCACAAGAGGAACTTAATCTTATATGTTGGAATACAACAGGTCTCAATACACCTGAAAAGAGGTGGAAAATTCTCCTTCATTTAAAGCGCTTAAAGGTGGATATCATATGCTTACAGGAAACACACTGGAAAGCAGATAGTTATATTCCGGTATGGGCGCGCTGGCTGGACCCCCCTATTGTGGCTAATTACAAAACCAAAACACGCAGTGTAGCCATATACTTCCATACAGGCCTACTGCAGGAAATACATGAGCAATTTTTGGACGAGGAAGGGAGATTTATTTATATTAGGGTTTCCATAGCTAATAAGATTTACACAATTCTGAACTTGTATGCCTCGAACGCTCCGAATGAGCAGTTTTTCGCAGACCTTCAAATATTCTTGCTACAAAGAGATTGCACAAACTTTGTGGTTACTGGATATTTCAACATTGCCCCAAACCCAGCACTGGATAGATCACACGGTCAGAAGGGGGAAACACTTGCGCACTCATCATTTACCACATTCACGGAATCTCTCGGAGTATATGATCATTGGCGAATTACCAACCCGAACAATAGATCCTCTATTTTCTACTCTTCGGTACACAACACCTTCTCTAGAATTGATTTCACTCTTGTTTCTACAAGGTTATTCTCGGAGGTCATCACAACAGACATCCTGCTTATAGTAATATCGGACCACGCTCCAACACAACTAATTCTGAGGTGCGGCACACCGATGCAAGGGTCTCGCTCGTGGTCCTTTCCAAAACATCTTTATAACTCAGATGACTTCAGAAACTACTTAACAATCCACTGGAAACAATTTTTGTCAGATAACAGAGATCATGAGGGAGATCCTGCACTATTGTGGCTCATGGCAAAAGCAGTGTTGCACGGTTATATTATCAATTACACTAGTAGACAGCGCAAAACATAAAACAAACGGAATTATACTCCAACCTGAGAGTAGCACAAAACCGATACACGACGACCCCATCAGACTTACACAAACAGGGATTCTAGGACGCCCAAGACATGCTTCACACTTTTCTCCAAGGCCATGTCAATTGGCAATCGAGAGATGTGCAGCATCATTTTTATAGATGGGGCAACCAACAGGGTAGATTGTTAGCAAACATGACCAAGCCTTGGAAAACTAGACCCCCAATAGAACAAATCTTTGTGAATTACTTTGAAGAACTCCCCTGGGGAGAGAGTGTCCACGTTTTAAGATAAAGTAAAAGTTCCGAGTATCACTGGGGAACATCGAGCTTTGCTGGAAAGATTGAGGAAGATGAGGTGCGCGCGGCAATCACATCCTGGGCCCCGGCAAGGCTGGAGGCCCGGATGGATATTCAGCAGAATACTATAAAATCCTTGCTCCATGTATTATCCCCCACTTGACAAATTTATTTAATGACATACTGTAGACATACAATCTAAGCAAGTAGACACCTTCTTTAACTCCAAAACCATCTTATTGCTAAAACCAGGAAAAGACCCACTAATGGTATCGGCTTATAGACCTATTTCACTATTAAATCAGGACTATAAATTGTTAACTAAAATTATTGCAAATAGAATTCAGCAATTTCTCCCTAAAATTATGCACCCTTTTCAATCAGGTTTCGTCTCCAATAGACATTCTACCCACAATATCAGAGTGGTGACATCGACAATTATAGCAGCCCAACAACAGGAACATCCAGTAGCGATGCTTCTAAGTCTCGACGCCGAAAAGGCTTTTGATAAAGTGGCTTGGCCATTTCTTGACGCCACTCTGATAAAGCGAGAGTTCGGCCATACGTTTATTAATTTACTGGATCTTTTGCACTCCAAATCAACGACTTCCTTACTCCTTAATGGTAAACAATCCCCAATTATTGATCTCTTCAGAGGTACGAAACAGGGCTGCCCCCCTTTCCCCTATAATATTCAATCTCTCACTGTACCTCCTATACCATATCAGCCAATCTCCACAATTCCCAGGCATAACCAAAAACGGGATCGAGGTGAAGCTTACAGCCTATGCAGACGAGCTGCTTCTCATGATCTCAAACCCCAAGGAACATTTATCTTCCCTTTTGAATAAAATTCAAGAAGTAGGATTCTTTTTGGGACAGACGATAAATATAGAGAAAAGTGAAGGACTTCCAAACCGCTATGGAGCAGCGCCTACTCCATAAGATGGCAAGAAGACAATCTTAAATACCTAGGGATCCAATTACTCCGCCATTTGAGCCGGATCTATCTTATAAATATCTCAAGATACATAGCGTCCTTACAACGCACACTGACCACCTGGAGCCAGATCCCACTCTCCTTTGTTGGCAGAGCCAATTTGTTAAAAATGATAGAAATACCCCGCTTGTTATAGTTATTCCACATGCTGCCGATTTACCTTAAACCGAAAGAAGAGAAGTTACTAAAAGCAATTTATGGTAAATTCATATGGGACGGAAAGAGGGCCCGCATCCCCCTCAACATCCTTCAGCAACCTAAACTAAATGGTGGAATGGGCTTTCCCAATATTAAATGTTATAATTTGGCGGCCTTGGGCCGTTACATCACAGATTGCTTCCAGAACACTGACACATTTACCTACCCCATATTAGATGCACTACAGCTATCAAACATTTCCCTTGTAAATTTTCTCCACACACCCTACACTAAAATTCTAGTAGAGGTAAGGGGCAATGTGTTAATCATGCCGATTTGGCAAGCCTGGCAAAAGATTAGACGATCACAGGGCTTATCCCCTAATTTCTCCCGATATCTAACCTTAATTAAGAACCCAGATTTTCAGTCGGGAAAACCACACAGAACATTTGTAGCATGGCATGGCGCAGTGCTCCGAAGCATCAATCAATTCAAAGCTTCATCCAAAAGAAAACAATACTCCTTTACTACCATAACCTCGGTCTCAATATACCATTCTTCAATTTTATACAAGCCCACAGTTATGTGTCAGTGATATCCCAACAGGTGACAGACAAAGAGTGGCCAAAAAAAACACATGGAAATCTCCAAAGAAGCATTTTTATGCTGTTTGGCACAGTGAGAGGTCTGAAGTTGACCCAGGTGAGAGATAATATAGAATAGGACCACCCAACTGAGATCCCGTTGTAAGCCGGGGGTGGCTTGTGCATTTTTTGGCCAAAAACATGCGGACCAAGAATCTCAAAGTTTTTTCAGACAAAGAGTGGGACTCACAATTTTGTAGAGTGCTGATTAGCCTTCAAACACGCCACACGCACATCTCTCACATCTATAAATTCCTCATAGGCTGTATTGACTACTCCAAAACTAAATCTCAAATAGCCAAATGGGAGACATATGACCCTCTGCTGATGCCGGAACTTATACTCCAAGCCTCGAAAGACGCGTACAGATTTCTCCCTTCAGCTCGATATACGGAGATGTTACTTAAGATTAATCACAATGCCTACCTGACACCGGAAAGAGGGTATAAAATAGGTCTTTACACGTCATCTGTTTGCTTCAAATGTGGTAGCCCAGCAGCCAACATCTATCATTGCCTCTGGGAATGCCTCAAAATCCAGCATTTCTGGAAGGAGGTAACCACTTTTGTAAAGCAGACGATTAGGGAGGATTTCACGATATCGGCACCCTGGGCAATATGTGGTCACATAGAGGTTTCTCATAGTGAATTGAAACTGCTGCACATCCTTTCTGCTGCAGCCCGTAAGGCTATACTGCAGGTGTGGATCCAACCGGCCCGCCCTACTCTTAGACCGTTTACCGAAAAGTGGACATACCTTTTAAGAATGGACTGGATTGATGCCATGCAGAGTAAAGAAAAAAAAAGGGCGGGTCACTTTCTTTGTTTATGGGGAAGGATTATTGACACGCTACCTCTCGATATGAAACAAAAGTTGCACACATGTTTTGGTAACACGGGATGGCACCTCAGTAGACAGCTGGGGGGTAGAGCCCCTATTAGACTAGAGGGTAATGACTGTCCTGCAAAACTTTTAGATAACTCCCCGGAGAACGAGACAATACTCTTGTCAATATTTGCTTGAAGTGAGAGACCCCCTAACTAGTCTAACAAGCCAATACCCTAATCTAAACATGTTGACGAAAAATATGGCCAACCACATCCAGAAAGTATGCTGGATGCGGTGGATACTCCCCATGATCAAAACTCGTGACCTGAGCCCATCACAGCATGGGAGGGGTCGCAGAGGTGAAATTTGGTGGGAGTTGGAGCAGCGGGATACAAGACATCTGGAGCACAGGTTAATGTTTGTAACAGTTATCAGTTCTTTAATTGATTAGTTATTTATTCGCACAGACAGGGTACAAGGGAGCACTTTCACGAGTGGGAAATCAGACCCCAAGATGTAAATTAAGTTGCATGTATGAACAACTTACCGCTGGATTGTATAAGTACCTTGATTGTGTTAGTTTGTAACGCCAAAAGAAATGATCTATGTACACATGTAAAGTGTTGAATCAAAAGCTGTTATATCATGCAGTTTAGTCATGTCATAATTTAGGTCTTGTGTCACGAGGCTCATTGTCAAAACTGTGAGGAGTCTAATTTGAACCGGTGGAACATAAACAGCTAAGAACTGGAAAAGAAGACACAAGACACACACGATGAAAGGTCTAGATCACAGACTTTATTGTTAATTTGTTTTCCTTCACATTTTTGTTTTTAGCTTGTTTAAAAGGAAAAACAGACACTTCCAAAAACAGGAATGCTCCATTATCAACAATTGTAATCATAATTAACTGATTTGTCAAACCTTGTAAACTACTGCTTCTGTTTGGAAATGTCCAATAAAACACATTTAAAAAAAATCTTTGGGCTGATCTGAAATCTGCCATTGGGAAAAATAACCGTGTAAACATTCAAGAGCTTGAACAACCTGCAAAGGAAGAGTGGGAGAAAATACCAGATGAGAAGTGCAAGAAGCTTATAGGTGGCTACAAGAAACATTTGGAGGCTATCATCAATGCCAAAGGGTGCAACCAAGTGTCCATTAGGGGCCTTTAATGCTGTACATGCGGTTTATTCTGTTTCTTCTTTGTAATTACAACATGTAGCTTGAAAAACAATATCTTATAGTTTTATTACTTGAAACTAGTGTTGAGCGATTATTATCGACAAAGTTGAAATCGGCACAGTTTTTATGGTGATCGGATTTTTTAGATCATGCGATAATTTAGGTTAAAATCTGTGCATCATCTATTAAGATCGCGCCATTTTCGGCGCTTCCTGTCATTTTGGCGGCCAGCAAATCAGCTTACAGAATAGAGCAGGGTGAAAAAATTGGCTGGAAAAATCACATGACCTCGTTTTACATAAAACAGCCCTTCCTGTTCAGCCTCAGTGTCTCTCAGCGTCTCATAGCAGTAGGACGTGCGCTCTGCGTGTGTCCAAACAGCTCAGCGAAATCATTCTATTTCTTCACAGAGAAAGCTCTGCTGTTAGCTGTGATCCTTCCAATTTAGTTCGATTAGAGATTGGAAGATTTTATGGAGTTAGCTAGAGAATTTTAAAGGAGCATCTACCGCTGTAAAGTCACAGAGGGGAGCGGAGGAGGGGCCGCGGGCGAACACAGACAAGCTCTATAAAGAATACTGGATAAAGTTCACCAAGACTTAGTGTAGACATTGCACTGCAATAGCTTTAATAATTAACAGTTTTGCTATTGAAATATTTCCTGGATATTGGGCAGCCTGAACTTATATTAGGATACACATCTTTTCTAGTAACTGCAGGTCTCTTGTTAGTGCAAAACTCCACTTTTATTATCAGTATACATTTCAGATAGGTGTTTCATTTTCAATTTTGCCCCATTCCACCTTTGTTTGATATATCCACCTTGCACTTAAATTTGAATCCAAATTTTATAGCACCACAGGTGAATTGAAAGGTGCCAAAAATATCTTGATTATACAATACATAACAGATTGTGTTTTTTTGACTTGGGCCACACTACAGCTTTGTTCATTGGGCAGCTTGCACTTAAATCTAAAACACAATTTATAGTCACCACAGGTGAATTGAAATTTTCCAAAAAAATCTTGTATTATACGAATACATAACAGATACGTGTTTTTTTTACTTTTGGCCGACTACACTTTGTTCATTTAGGCAGCTTGCACTTAAATTTGAATACACAATTTTTTTTAGTTTTTAAAAAACCCCAGGGGAATTGAAAGGGCCAAAAAAACTTGTAAAATACGAATACAAACAATACGTGTTTTTTTTATTTGGGGCACTAAGCTTTTTTCTTGAGGGCAGCTTGCACTTAAATTTGAATACAGCAATTTTAAGCACCACAGGTGAATTGGGAAAAGGTGCCAAAAATACCTTTATTTTCAAAATACATAACAATACTTTTTTTTTGACTTTGCGCACTACCTTTGTTCATTAGGCAGCTTACACTTAAAATTTTTAATACAGCAATTTTATAGTCACCACAGGAAATTGAAAGGAGCCCAAAAAAACCTTGTATTATACGAATACATAACAGATACTGTTTTTTGCACTTTTGCCCCCCTCCAATTTTTTGATAGACACCTTTCGTTAAATTTTAATCCAGCAATTTTTTTTTTTTGATTTGAGGATTTGAGAATAGCTGATTTTTCCGTCTTTTAAAAAGAACTTTCCAAAATTCCATACCCTTCTCAAATTTTTTATATTTTGAACAAACGAAAATTCAGGTGGTTGCGAGCAAAGAGGGGGGTTTGCACATGGAGGTAGAGGTACGGAAAGGGGCTCCTTCCAGTCTGGGGACAAAACCATGCCAGCGATCGTCAGTTTCGGACCGTCAGGCCTGTCATCGCTGGGTCAGGGCCCGTGAATCCAGTAACAAACACGTCGCCAAAACTGT